>JXOV01017911.1:0-20422 GCA_001014945.1 Clogmia albipunctata | reverse complement strand
ATGGTTTTACGTAATCAAAGTTATCAAATTCTTTATCTATTCGTTTGCCAATCTTTTACAATTGACAATTAAATACCATGTATACGAACTATTATGTTATTTGTGTTGATGTGATTAGCACCATAAAGTAGTGATTATATATATAGAGCCTATTTATTGACAGAACCAAAACAGACCACACATACTACGAAGAAGATAATCCATTTTCATAACTTGCATCGATATCCATTCATTGAATGGCAGTAAATTACTAGTATTATAGAAAGATTTAAGCTATGAAAACCTGTCTTGAATCGAATAAATAGTGTTGTTCGACAGTTGAGGCCGGGGATATTATTTTTTGTAAATGTATTTCACAAATATTAATCACAAATTGTTATTAGTTGATACTGGGAAATGAATTTTGAAAATATAATATCACTGCTTGTACTGCGATTTGAACCTCCGATTCTTTCTATCGAACCAATTTTGTGATGACAATTATCTCAGTAACAATAAAAGAACCAAAATATAAATAAAAATACAATATTAACTTGTAACAAAAGCTTATATTAGGATCATTTTTATTTGGAATTAACAAAAATGCTTTAAATTTCAGATCGTATAATTTTAATTCATATTTTGTTCGCTAAAATCAATTTTAAATTATTATATTCGACTGTATTATTCACAATTGGAAAAAAACTGATTCTGACAAATAAGATATAGTGTTATTCCATAGTATTTTTAAGTATACTTTAAATTTTTATTACCCAATGAACATTGAAATCTCAATAATGTTATGTCAAAAGTAAGTTTCCCCAAAAGTGCTTATTTACTGAAAAGGATTTGATTTTAAGGATCTGATAATTAGTTATAAAAACCTTACAACACCGACTGATGTTGCTAATAAAATAATACGGTTTTATGGCTCCCAAATGTCGCAAATCTGGCTAATATAATAATGGTTGTGGACATGATAACGCACAAATCCAAAATAATAAACCGCAAAATCTGATATTTCCCGTTGGCTTTTTGTTGTTGTCGCATTCCCGAAATGGTCTACGATGCTTAGGGAAGCACATATGTGCGATGTGTGGTCCCGGGCTGTTCCATAGAAATTGTGGAGTGGCTATGAATGCTGGTCCCATTTGGTTGTTTTTGATGTCGTAATTTGGCCATAGTCATAGTTGGCCTGGAGGAGGAAAAATGGCCGGGCTCAAGTGGAGATCCGAAAGCTGGACGAGAATTCTTTAATCTGATTTATTATCTGAAGAAAAGCCATTCTTCGTGCTCAATTAGAGGAGACAAACGAATGTATGTATGGGGAATTATGGGGCTTGACAGACAAAAAAAGAGGCAAGTAATCAAAAAGGCAGAAAAGAAAAACAAATCTTTTCGTCTTCGTCAAAATATGGAATTATTGGCGAGATTATCTGGCAAAGGAAATAGCTCGAAATAATTTCATACTGTTGGGCTGTAAATGGAAATTTTATTTCTGTTTAAACATACCCATAATCATCATCACCAGGCCCCGATGCTGTTAGGAAGAGGACGAATCCCGGAAAAATTGCAAAGCCGCCATCATCATTACCGTTATCAATGGCATTATGGCAGATGATCCATTTGGGCCACTGTATCAGGGCTGGTGGTGCTGATGCCGCCATTTGCGGTGGGTAATCTGGGCGCGATAATTACGGTTATCTGATTCCAGCAAAGAGAAGACCACGACGTTTTTTGTGCGCGCTCTGATAATAATTTTAATAAGAAACACCAACAAAAACAAGGCAAAGACGCCAGATTCTTGTGGTGGAACTCGGAGCGCAGCGGATTAGTGCTTGCTTTAGTCATGTATTTTGTGGAAAGCAACAATGAGCGAAAATTTAACTCGACCACGAGACTCTACCCCCCCTAAATCCCTCCAGTAGTTTCCACTGTTTGTGGGGTTCTTTCCGTTATAAATTACAAATAAAGAACTTGTTTGTCGTTACTTTACCATAAAAACGGGCAAATTATGATAAATTACACTGTGGGTAATCTGAATTTGGTAGGTTTGTCCCTTTCAACGCAACACTCTGTTACTGCTGCCCGAAAATTTACTGAGATCATACCAGATTTAAATGGTTAATTATAATTTATCATAAAATATGTTCTTTTCAGACCGCCTTCCTCTTGAAAGCTGTTGAAATGTTTTACTCGCCACAAAGAGGGATAAAGACTTGAGCTATAAAAGTTCCCACAGACCACTCCATTCCTGAAATCGATCGAGATATATTGCTCACTTGCACATAATTCTGTCTGTCCAGAGACTGGACAGTAAGAGCCTCTTAAATTTCCAAGTTAATAGCAACGACCTATAAAGTAAACATTGAACAAAGGCACGTGGTTTGGACATGGACTTTTTTTAAAGGAGACAAGGCTAATGGACATCTGAAGAGGACGCACCCGTGTTCCGTTGAAAACCGTATCCAACGCACTCAAAACAAATTCCCTGTTTATCCACAAAGAGAGACAGAGATAATCGAAAGGAATATTTCACGGCAAAGCCCAGAGTATAATACAAATATTTCTTGAAACGCGACGAGAGGAAAAAATATGCTCCTTTTAGGAAACTCACAAAGGAATGAACTTGAAAGCAAAGCGTATTTATATGTAAGTGTGCCCGTTATTGCTTTTATTGATATTTTATTCGATATTTGTGCTCGTTGTGTGAGATAATGGCCGGCTTTATGAGTTTGCCAGGGCTAGAATCTCAGCTCCCAATGAACCCCATTAACAATATCAATTTCGATATTTTCCACCTGATTTCCGTCCGAAAATATGGATGCCCCTGGTCCGGGTCAATTACTAATCTACCGCACACACACACACCCAGATACCGGGTACCATTTCGACAATTTCAGGTCTCGGTTCGTGTTGATCGTTTATGAAGCTCATCTCATGAGGCACGTTTTGGCCTCTGTGAGATAAATGCGAAAAGGTGGAGGAGGTAGTTTTATTTTAACACTCGTTTTCCTCTTGCCCCTTGAAGCTACTCTCTGATAATGATGCTCCAGCAGTTTGTTATTGTTAGTGCAGCAGCTCTCCTGACTCCCTCCAGCATCCCCCTTCTGATCACATTCAAATTTGTTTGGGTTAGGGAATTCTCGCTTGGTGGTGCATCGCCTCACAACTTTCCCAAGTTTTGCGAGTTTATCGAGAAAACAAATTCGCAACGACTAACAAATAAAATTACGACAAGTCTGGGCTCGGAATTCCAGAGGAAAGATGTCGTCCCTATCACTGTGTTGCCGTTGTTATATTGCTGTTTTGTTGTTGCAGGGAATTTTTATGAATATTTAGGTGGAATTTTTGCCGACGAGGTAACCAATTTATTTGCAAACTTAATGTCGTTGCTTTTGCTATTGCTGGGGAAGCTGCCACTGCGACGATGGACGAAATAACTTTCGAGGAAGTAAACAATGATGATCTATTAAGCTTGTTGACGGGGATTATATGCCGAAATTCTGGAATTTTCCGACCTGAGGGCTCGACGTCTTCAAATTGCTTTTAATCAAAGGAATGCCATTTCCGTTAATCAGAAGCTCCCCGCCTTATAGCGTAAAATAGCACAAATAGTATGAAAGCTGCGATACCGTAATGAAATACTACGGAAATGATGTCAGCATGTTTTTTTGGTAATAAAATTATTTAATTTTTTGGAGTTTCAAAATAAGTTCATTCATCATTTTTACAAATTCGATTTAGAAGGCACGTGGCAAAATATCAAAGTGATTTTGAGTGATTCAGAATGTGAACAATGGATAAAACCTGGATAAATAAATATGAACTTTGTATTTTTTCTAACAAATACAATTTGTTTTCTTTATATTCTTAAAAAAATAGTAGGAAAATTTGTTGACATTACAAATACTCGTAGGTATAATACCTCCATCAGATTAAATACACACATCCCCTCAACAAAGGCTATACAAGTTTTGTAAATATTTTTTTATTTATCATTTTATTGAATACGAGGAAAAAGTTTATTTGTTTCTAATGAAAAAATAAAATTGTTCTAAAAATGAATGATTTAAAAATACATAAGGTTTTCACAATCTTATATATAAAATTCTCTTGTCAAGCTACTTTCCACCAAGTTTCTCTGAAACACCAAATTCTTACAATGCAACACATTAAGGGTTATCTATTTTACATTAATATATTATAATTTTTTCAAAAACTCTCTGTATTAACTGTTAATAGGCTATGGAAGTTTTTTCAATTTTTTTTTTGTTACAATGTTCCTCCGAAACGGTTTGCTAAATTATAATGAGATTTTGTATGCATATCAGGGAGATATCGGATAGGTCAAGTTTCAGTTCTTACACCCTTAAGTGATAAAGGTGAGCCGCCCTAAATATAAAAAAAATTGAAGAAGAGCTTTTTCGAATAGGTTACGATTAAGTCATGAAAAATACATATGCAAACACTTTTATCCTACCTTACAAGGGCTAACTACCCCTAATCATTTTCTTAGCCAGTATTTGAAATGGCAAGTCCCGTGGCGAAAATATATTCTGTCACGAATCCCTTTGATTCATGTGGTAAAAAATTGAATTCAGACTTATTCAATTCCCGATTAGATTTGCATTCCCTATGACAATCAATAAGTCACAAGGACAGACACTAGTGGTGAGCTGTCTCGACAAACATGGTGAAATAATTAATGGAATTTTAATGGATATATTGGAATTTTGCTGGAATTCATTATATTTGTACACGAAACCAACACCAATGCAAATAAATGGATTTAAATTAAAATTTCGGTAAAACTCAAAATCTGCCATTATTTTATTGATGGCACATCTTCCGGATTCTATGCACAGTATTTAAAAGAAAAAGTTTCCATTAGAAATTTAATTCACACATCAAACTAGTGTTTAAAAATTTGCCACTAGTTGGAGAACGTGTCGATTTGGAAATTTCCAGTTACAATACATTTAAAAGAAAAGATGGTAAGAGAGACAGTCAAAGACGGTAAAGACAGCCAGCTTTTGTATGAAATTACCATTTTGGGCTTCTAGGTGGCGCATAGCTACTTTCAGTTTGTGGCTTAAATTAAAGTACACCATGCTTTTCCCATGGGCAACTTTACGTGGCATTTTCTCGCGTAGGAAAACCGTCCAGTTTAATTATATTATCACAGAAGGAACTGGTAAAACATTGTTCACTCCATTGCGCTTAGGAATTGATATACTTTTTTTTAATATTCCGATGTACGTCTTTAATTGTTGTCTTTCTTACTAAAATAAAAAGAAATTAACTTGAATAAGTTATGCTTTTATAACGATTAATTCACCTTTCAATTATAATTTCATAGCTTCATACCTATACTACTATCTGCTATTTCTTTGTTTTAGTAAAAGTATCGTTTCTAAAAATAATAACTGGCAAGACACCGTTTGTCAGGTCAGCTAGTTAAAGATATAATTTTCATATTGGGAAAATCGAGTATTTTTCAAATGAAATTAATAATTGTTTAAGAGACACACCATTATATAGAACAATAAAAGTTAAAACAAAACATTTAAAGAAATAAAATTTTCTTTAAAAATGTAACAAATACTTCCGAAAAAAATCCGAAAATTAATTCTCTACCATCATTTAAGATATATAGGCTTTATTTTCTTTGCAATCCCATGAAAGATTAAGACTATGGCTAAGAGTCTTCATCTAGTTTTGTTTTTGTTTGGCTTTAGATTTTTGACCGGTAGCAACCTGACGTCATGACAGTAGCTCATCTGACCAGAGCTGTTTTTGCTGCCGTTGTTCATGTCGTAGGACTAAATCTTCCAAGATATACGTATCAGTATAACCTACCTACCTTATAGTCGTCTTTCCCTCTGTGGTAGATAGTACTCGCCAATTTTCAGCACAACTCACTCGTTTATTCACTGACCTATGTTCCTGCTGGATTACAAATCCAACCTTCCCGCAGGTTGCTCCGTTTAACGTCATCCAACACGTGAAGGTGAGAGAAGGAGTTAGAATATAGAAGATAAATGGACATATTGGTCCTATATTGGCGGATATGTTTCATTTGGACTACACTAATGCTAAGATTCAGACTATTAAACAAACGGCTTAAGATCTTTCAGCTGGAATTCGGAAAGTTATGAAAAATAAAGAGCTATAGAAGTGAAAATTTAGCTAAAACATTTTTATGAAAAAAAAAAAATAATTTTGCTATCGTAGACTTTTCCTTGAAATTAGTATTTTAGTTAATAGCATATCAAATACATAATCATTTCATCGGTTATCTTAAAAGGGATTTTTTTTTCAACTATTTTATTCTAAAGTTATATTCTCACAGTTTCCAAGAAAGTCTATTTTCTAATTGAATCCTTATCTGAACAATTATTTCTTGTGCTATTTGAAGCTGTTGTTGTCGATTGAAATAGATTGTTCGTGGAAAAATCTAACAAATCGATTATGTTGTTTTGAGGATGCAAACAAGTTCTGTATTTATTAAGATGTCCTCATTTAAGATGTGATTCCGATGTCATAACAACTTGAACGGCTGAGCAAACAGGAATTGCGTTAAACGATTAATAAATGTTTAGATAAATGAGTCTCGACGTCTCAGCTGTCAACAATCCGACCCAATAACTCTTTCTTATGAAACTTATTTGCACTGTGTCCTATTGATTAATGAAATGTTGAAAGCAAGATGGCAAACATTTTCATTCGCTATCAAAATTGTGTTTGCGAATCACTGACTAGAGCGTACATAATCTCTAATTTGAAATCGCAAACTGAGCAGGAAGTTTCTCCGACTCAAACATTATTTGTGAGCTTGTGTATCTGTGTCTGCAAAGTATGCACTTTACAGATGAAAAATTGAACTCGGTCTCGACGACTCAGTTTCATCTTATTTGGTCATGGTATATGTCTTTTTGACAGATGAATCGCTTTCGGAAAAGTTCCGACATTAAAATTCCATAAACAGAGATAAGCGGTCTTTAATAAAGATCTACTTTTCGAACAAAAATCTTTCCAGGAAACACTGAAAATTGTATCCAATTTATGGCAACGTTATTGTGAGCTTGAAATAAAATATTCCTTAAGATTTTGGCAATTTATCAAATTTCACGATAATTTTCGCAATTTATCGTCAGAGTTTATTGATAAAGTTTCAACTACAGATCAATATTATGGTATTGATAATAGTCTTTGTAATACAGACTTTAAGAACAGATGCCGTATATAGTATTGACTATAATGATTGGTGGAGACAAATAAGTACCACTAAAACTGCAGAAAGTAAGAAAAGTCTGTTTAGACAGGATGGTTGTAATAAAAGTGTCTTTAGGAACGGAAATCCTAAGTATTTGTTCAATTTTGATAGATATCTTTTTCTGCAAAAAATTCAACTCGAAAGACCCCGGTTCGAGCCCTGACCACACCGTCATTTTTTTCTATAGAAGTTATTTCTTGTTTTTACTAACAACATTCTTTTATTAACGTTTGTTTTTAACATATTTTCCAATAACAATATCCCTGACTTAGCATTAACAATACTATTAGTTCGCCCAGAAAGGTTTTCAAAGCTTGGATAGAACGCATAGAACCGAAGAGAAAACCGGATCTTTCAATAATACTAGTAATTTGCTGCTATTCAATGAATGGATATAAATAAATGTTGTAAAAAGGATGTCCTTCTTTGTAGTGTGTGTGTTCTGTTCCGGTAACAAAAACTTGTTAATAAATAGGATTTATATAGAATAATCAGTTCATGGTGCTAATCACATCATAAGAGGTAATTAGCACCATGAACTAAGCTGTTATTATAGCACAAGTGCTTTAAAAATTCTTTAAAGCACAAGTGTTTTTTTGTTATTAAAGTCTGACCTCCGTGAAAAAAATCCATCAAATTTATATGGTCGTCAGTTTTGAAGGGCGTGGCGTACCTGGAATTTGCCAGTATTAAGAATTTTTAATTAAAAAACCACCTTTTGGAATTTTTTTAACTACATCTTGCGGCTATGAATAAAAGAGAGATGCAAAATATTTGGCATTGAGTATGTGAGGGATGCAACATATTTAAAATATTAAATTTAGAGCTTACCCAACATTTTAATAAAACAATTTTTGTGTGTATTTATTTTGCAAATGGATAAAATTTTGTATAAAACACGTTCGATAAACATTATTCTTTAAGGCACTCGCTACGATCGTGACTTAGAACAACCCTTGTGTTTAAAATGACTTATCTTATCGACCTTGTTGGATAAATAATATTCTGACAAACGTTTTTGAAAAACCAAATATATCAGATCACTTCAAAGCAATATTGCTTTTTTATTATTAAATTGAATTTAATAAGAATCCAATTGAAACTAGAGATAGAGATAATATTTAAATGATTTTTATGTTAATCTATATAAATCTGTATAAATTGTTGTGTAAAACAAGTTCGGTATGCATTCTTTAAAACAGTTGAAGCCCTAGTGTTTTGGTTTATATTGTTCCGTTTATTGAGTCACTGCTGTTCAATGTGCAAAAAAACAGAACGATATTGTACGTCGAAAACATTGGTTCCTCTATTTATGTCCTAAATTTATGGCATTTATAAGAGTATTATTACCTTCCTAGAATTCTCAGGACTTGGATAATTTGATGGAAAAAATGTTACCCTGGGAGCACCTGATTTCGGAAATGTTGATTCAAAGAAATAGAGACAGAGCAAAAAAGATATTCTTGGCCAGGACATGGGATAAGAATTATGTTGTTGAATTGGGGTTGTTTATGTAATTGATATGTCTCTTATAATATTTTCTATAAAAGAAAACGGAAATCACATAACTTAACAGGTTATGGTTCAAGAACGGATCTTGAACTTTATGCAAAAGCGATTCCTGAGGACAATTTAAAAGAGTTTTATGCAAATTGAAATTCCTTGCTGTTTCAATTTACTTGTTTAAAAAGGAATAGCTCCCTCATCCGTCGACTGCAGACTGACTATTGTGCCAGAAGACCTTCAACGTACATATTTTGTACTATTTTGTCTCATTTTATTCGGTTTATTTGCGCGTCGAATAACAATAAAATCAAATTGTTGTTGAACCTGCAAAGCGAAAAACTTTTACGATTTTTATCTCGTTGAAATTAGTTTTTTATTCTCGGCAAATAATGGCTGTATTTAACTTGTGTAAACTTGAGCACCCATCTCTTCCATCGAGGAGACATTGTTTTCGCATTGCGAATTCTCCGGAAGTCATGTAGTTAACTGTTGTCATACCATTTTCTGGGCAAATACACCGAGAGACTTTATATCATTGTTTATGGCTCTGTTTGTTTGAGAGCTGGACGTGCACGTCTATCGATAGTTGGCATTACCAGTCATTTATTGCACTTAATCAACAACGTCCTGGAAGATGCCATTTCATGTTTAGTTTTAGTACGAAGAGGAGCCCATTTCAATTAAGCCCCTTATACAAATATCATTTTTAACTGAAATCTCAATATCCTTGTCTAATGATTCTTATCTCTCTTTGTCTCAACGAGTTAAGGGCTTTCTCGTCTTAGCTCCATTAAAATTCAATGAAAATTAAAAGGAGGACTCATACAAAGCATGACTCCCATAAAAATTTATGAGCCCCATGAATTCCCCAGTAATCGTTTATTTTACTATAAAAACGGCGACGTTTCTGAAATTTCCTTCATTTTGCAGAATTTTACAAATTCTCTTGATATTTCATAATCTGCAATAAAAAGAAATGAAGGAAGAAAGCTGCAAATGGTCATCCAATGTATTTGTTTTAAATCCAATTCCGGTTGATGACTATCGTTCCCAACTATGTCCTTAACTGCCTGGCCATTTTTCCTTCGCCAATATAACTAATATAATCCGACTCTACTAATAGTTTCTGCAAGTCGAGTGCAGAGAAACTGTTCAAGGGCCCACTCCAGAGCAAGTTCGCTCTATTAAAATGTAGCAAACATGCCTCGATAAGCAGCACCCAACTTACTCACTTCCCTGCTCCATGGACCGACCAACAACGACTATGGGCTATTTCGGAATTCCAACAACTTATCCGAAAATCTCCGCCGACAAGTGTATTTGTTTCCTTCTAGGAGGAGAAAAGTGCAGCTGGAAATTACCACTTCCATAAGATGGTAATTAATGATTTTATGCATTCTGATATAACTGTATTAAAATTTAATTTTAAAATTTCCTTGAAAGATTCATTAAATATGTAGTATTTTCAAGTGGAAAATCAAGACTGTAGAAAAATAAGAATAATCATTTTTATGTTAACCTAATAAAAATGTGAGAGTTAAGTACATCAAATTAATAGATAAACATGGTTAATTAGTTTTTATGTAAATTCACCGAGAGCTTTTTCAAAACAAACATGATTATGGGTATTATTTAATTTGGAAAGAGGTTTGGTACTCGAAATATTAGGTCATCACCGTTAATTCATTCCATTCCCTTTTCATCGATGAAAAATATTTCTTTCTGAACATTAAAATTATAGCTTACTGATTAATTGCAAAAGCAAATAATAAAGAGAAGTCATCTGTATATATTATATTATTAGTTCTAATTAATATAGAAATACATTAGGAATAACTTAATTTGCATTCGTAACTATAATTATGAAATTTAACAAGGATTGCTTGGTAAGCATATGTCATATCATATATGAAGTGAAAAGTTCCATTTAATGTTACTTTTATATATTTAAAAATGAAATTCAACAAATAAAGTATTATAAATCATTTATTCACTAATTAGATGAAAATGATTTTTATTTATGATTTATTTCTTTAAAAAATAAATTAATATTGTTTCTAGTCATTAAAATTTAAAGTAGCCGCTAATATTCGAAATAAAACACTTTGGATTTCTTTGAAAATACCTAAAAACACCATAATTTAATATTTGAATCACCATTCAAAGTATTAAGACTTGGCAGAATCTAATTAATTAACACTGGTCAAAATTCTGCCTAAATAGTCACAATAATAATTAAATTGGAATAACTCGAGGGAATTAATCAAATTGAAGAAAATTATTTATACCTCAAAATTTCGAGTCGAATTTATGGATTAGAATTGTGATATGAAATATTGATGTTTATTATACTCTGGGCTGGCATTGCCAATTTGCAAGGCATATAATCCGGATAATGAAATTCTACTTTACTTGAATTCGATTTTGCCGACAATATAATGCCTAAGCAGGGGAGAATGAGTATTGGGAACGCACTATAACTCATTTCATTCGAAGCCATTTCGTGTTATTGATGACTCTATTAATGAAAATTCCGTACATATTGGCCTCATTGTCGTCGTCGATGGCACAAAATCCCTGGCATGGCTTTGGTGGCTTCTGTTCTGTTCTGCTCTTCTGGCTGGTGAGAACGGGATTCGAGTACAACGATGCCATGTACGATAAATAAGTGGAAAGGAATGAATGATCCAGCGAAAAATGTAAGTCTGATGTCAATTTACGGCACACTTTGGCAAATTATTTATTCCAATGAAACCCGGCCATAAATAATAGACACATAAATTCGTATTCCGATCATGACATTCGGCAATAACGTATACAACATGCAATTGACGTCGCGTATTTCATTTAGGTTTTACGCTCGCTCCCAAAAACCAGCTCACAACACTCTTTTTTATGCTCAGGAGGCTCCAGCGCGCTCCCACAGATCCGAAGACAAATGGTACACCCAAATAGATACTACCGATTTTATTTCCACTATAATGACTGTACTAAAGTTAAGGAGAACCATACAAGTTCTTTACTACTATTGGTAGTTTATTAGTTTTTATTGACGAAAAAGTGTTGTTTATATTAGCCATAATAAGATAAGTCACGATTTCTCCTCCTTTTTGACTACAAAAGTTAGCTTTATGCTGTACTACTTTTACACAAAATAAAAGACAAAATTTAATCAGAACTTATTTTCAAGTAAAATTAAAATTAATTTTTAGTAAATGCTGTTTGTAATAAGTAAAAATTGTAAATATGGAATGTGTGATGCATTTGACTCATATGTAAAATCAGAATTTATCTGCTTTGATAGATATAACATATTCAAAATCCTTTTTCAGTCAAATTATCATAGATTTTCTTGTGCGAATCACTTTGGTTGAAATCAAAATAATGTCTAACAACAGGTCGATGACATTGACCCACTTCTGCATCCACATATTCAATTTCTTGAGCTGTTGGTTAAAGGTTACATTCGGCGTTTCAATTATTTATATTTGTTAGGTGACTAATTATTTGGGTTCAGAATTTGAACAATGCAAAAAAATTATTAGAATTTTCTGAATAACAATTATAATTTAAGCTGTTATGGCTCATTCAATATATTTTTTCGTTTATTAGTATTTTGAAAAAGGGACATCCTTAAATAAAAAAAAATCAAACGACGTAGTTCTATGCTTTACTATTGCTTTACTTAATATGCTCTTTGATAAAAATTACTTTCATGTCTTCCTTTCAATAAATGTAACGACCTTTTGCTTGTCTAGTGCATATGGGGTCTCACTTTGAGCCGGGTTAAATAGTGAAAAATAATAAAAACCCGCAATGTGATGATGATGATAATAATAAAAACAATGCGATGTTTATAAATTTGTCTTCGGAGACACTAAATCACCGAAATCCCCACTATAAAACGTGGAAATTTTACAAATTATGTCTGCCGAGACAACCTCAACGGAACCGGGAGCCGCAAGAAAAAGCAGCCCGACAGAGGCGGAGGAGAAGATGAAAGAAAGCAGAGGGAAAAATAGAGCGAAACCAGTCAAGTCGCGTCTTTCTTCATCCCGAAACTTATACTCCATTGTTTTTTCTCCAGTGTCGAGCATGACTTTAAGTAGACGATGTATATAAGTATTACGTGGCATTAAACTGGGAGAAAAACAAGGACAGGAATCGGTAGATTCAGTTACAAGAAAAAAAAAACTTGTGCGCCCAAATCACGGGATTCCAACTCTTTGTTCACTTGAATCCGTCTCTGCCTTAGCTATATATTATCTTCTATATCTTTCAGGGACGAAGAGAAGACGGCATAGTGCATTTCCTGGAAACTGAAAAGTTTGAAATTAAATTTCCAGTTGGCAAAACTTGACGAAAAATTGCAACATTCTTGAGGTGAATTCTAAATCACAGCAAATCAACATTTACTGGGAGAAAATCAAAAGTTGAAACATAAAATGAGAGAGAAAATATATTCCATATTTAGAGACAGCTTCCAAAGCTTTGGACCATGTCGAATTCCAAACTCAATTTAGACTGCATGCATCGATTATTCCAAATTCTATTTATTGGTCCTGAAGTTATCTGCCCTGCTTCCACACTCTCGCCCGGCCGATGTACCTTTTTGCATTAATTAACATAAGCTTCGGGATTTGGTTGTCCTGCTAAAGTCCCAGATACTCGCTCCCCATTTCGTACGTCTTCCCCCATTTTATCTGGCCACAATTCCAATCGATTGTCGAAAGTTGGGTCGGGATTTTTCGATGAGCTTTAATTAAAGTTCTTCAATCCGAGTTCAAATTAAAACCGGGATTGGAGCCATTTTCGGGTGTTGCTGGCCATGTGTTCAAGGGCCATATAGTTGCCCACAAGTGCTTAAAAGTAATTTGGGTTGTAAAACCGCTACAACAGATTAGAAAGGATTACCCGATTTTCACAGAGAGACACTGCCATAGTACAGTAACGTCCAAAGGTATTCAATCGGGTTTATCATTAGGGTATGTGAAACACAGATTGCACAAAAACATGTGACATGAAAATGAGGCAATACTGGTGAATCGTTGGGGACGCGGCGTAGTTAACACTAAAAATATGTTTTTTAATTCTAAGTTAATCTGAAATTCCGAGTGGAAACAAATTCGATAGTCTCCTTGGAGGTCATTCATGGGTGGATAGGATTAACTGGATATTTTTTCAATCGGTCAGGGTGTTTAATTAATTAATTAATTGGCTTATATTACACTGAAAACAAGTAGTCATGAAAAGTCTAAACCCGTTGGTTGAGACTCCTCAATGAGGAGTCCTCATTTTTCTTACATGAATTAAAAGGGACATTTTTTAAAATTCATGATTAACTTTTAAATACAAAAACTGATTGTATGTATGTAAGATTGGACCAAATAACCCATCAAAAGTTATAACCCTCTCTCATGAATAAATACAATGATCACTGGTCTGATGTATCATCTTATAATTGATTATAGTGATGGGTGCCGCCACTCGCCTCCTCCCCACATAAGCGTTACCCGCTTATTATGACAACGGTATTGCAATAAATATATGTACAAATAACCCGCCACGGCAAAATCTCTTGTAAAGAGACAATTAATAAAATAAAATTCAATTTCTATTTTGGATAATGTTAGTATATTTTTTTAAAAGTAAATCTTGCCTTATAGAGTAGAAATAATTACTTACAATTCCTAATTATTGTATTTTATTTATTATTACTCTATATCAAAGACGATCTTTTCCGTTCCGCATTCATTCACAACGAATTCAATTCTTATTAGATTTTAAACGAATAAAACTGACTATGAGTGATCGCAAGCTTCAATGCTAATAATAGTCTAGGGTGTTTTCTACGAAAAATTAATTATATTTTTCCGAGTTTAATTAATCAGCAAATTGTTAAACGAAATCCATTACACAAATTGTTCCGAGAATAAGAAATATAATGGTATACTTGCAAAAGAATTCTATAATAAAACTATTCTGAGAATGTTATTTCATAACTTTCCTCTATGCTTAATAGGCTTCTTAAAACAATAACAATAGTTAAGTAAATTAAATTTTTAAATTACGTTTATTTTTTGGACTCTAGTGTTCGAGTATTTGTTGGGAAAGCGTTCGATAACACGAAAAGAAGAGCTTTTGAGTTGGCAATTTAATTTATTGGCGAACGCGAAATGCACGTCTTTGGTACTGCCACTAATAACCCGATCAGTTTGCCGTTTTTTTCCAACTACATAAAAGAAAGAAGGAGGAGTGGCAGAAGAAGGGTGTAAAAACTAACTCATTGGATTCAGGAATTTATTATAAATTTCCATCTTGAGAGTGCCATAAAACCTGGGCAGACAAGACGAGCGAATGAATGGAAAAGAACGTGAAACAGCTCTCTAAACTGGAGATCTAAATGAGCTACTGCAAAACCCCATTAACCAGTCTCCTCCGTCTCGTCGTCCTCGCCTTCGGTTGGCTCTTCCTCGTTCGGCAGCCACTCGCTTTATTGCAAACAGCATCCGTTGATGGCGTCACTAAAATAAGACCAACATCACTCCTCAGTCTTGTTTTATTATTTATTTATATGCAAATGCGTACACATTTATATAGATTTATATATATTAAAATATAAGAATCAATCAATCGAAATGGAACTGGGTTTATGTACATTCACTCTGAAGCTGGGAACTTTTTGCCAACTTTATTAGCCTCCTTTCGACACCGCTCCTTTAACCAGTGCTCTTTCTCTCTATCTCGTTTCCTTCTTGCCTGCCTTTTCTATAAAAAAGGCTTTCATCTCAGCTCTTGCGGAAAAACTTTTTCTCTTTCCGAATTAATTTAATCCATTTTGCTGTTTAGAACACCACTATCCAAGTTTTATGGAAGCAATTAGGACTAGATCTTTGCAATTGTCTTTTGCAAGGCAACATCATCGGTACTGACGCTGGTGAACGCTTTTAACGTCTTCAACTCGGCTCCAACTTTAACCACCACCATCACCATCAGACCGGATAGTAAAAGTACTCTAGCAGAGCTACACTGACAGGGGGAGGAGCAGGGCCGCAGAAAAGTTTACAAGTCTTCGACTAACATTACCGAAAACTACTGCCATAATGGACAATCGTTTTGTGATACTTACACTCGAATAATACAATCATTTTCAGGTCAATGTCCATAAAATAGGACAAAATTAGATATTTCAGCAAATAAGAGCATTGGACAATGATTTTGTGAATTGAGATCAGTTCCAGGAGTTTAATTCACCCAAAAACGGTCTTTCAATGAATAATTTAAGAGTGTTTTTCACAGAACAATTCGTCGAATTAAGCAAATTTCTGAGAAATTAAATTTTAATTGAGTAAATCAATTAAATCTAAGTACTTGAGGTGAATTCAATAATGTTTTGTTTAATATGATTTGGCCAATAATGTAATTTTTTTATTTTCAAATTTTAGCATTAGTTACTTTTTTAATTATTGTAGTCCAAATTTCTATAAATAAATTTTAAAAGAACAATGTCATATTATTTTTATTAAATACTATTTAAATTCATCTTAAATTATACAGTCGATTGAATAACTGGAACCATTTATCTCATTTTCACCATTACGGACGTCGATTACCAAAAAGGGTGAATTAATAATTACAATTCAGAATTCAATGATGGATTTTTCGGAGAAAATGCTATAAAATATAACCATTTTAATTCAATAAAAGTTGCGTTAGGTAATGGAAAATTTTATTGATTGTCTACTGAATTTATCAATTTATTTAACGACTTTTTCAAGGTGTGTTTCTATTACTTTTCTATTCTCAAGGTAATTTGAAATGTCAGGTACATTATTGTGAAACGTTATAACTTAATCATCTAAATTATGTATTAAGAAATGAAATTTTTTTAAATTATGACGATATTATATTTCAACAGATATTCAATGACTATATCATACAATTAAATTATTAATCACAAATAATTTATTATCTTTGTTTGCTTGTACGAATTTTAAATTTAAAATCAAAATTTTAGTTGAAGTATATTTTTGGAATAATATTTTAATCATTGGGCACCAATTAATTGTTTTTTTACTATTTTGATAAATTTTCAGAAAAATATAAAGAAGAATTAAGTTAATGATAAGATAATGCATTATTAAACAGTGAGGTTTTTTAAAGTCACGAGCGTAGCAAGTGGGGACACGGACTGTTTAATAATGCTTATTGATCGTGTTTTATTCAAAATTATATGCATTTTTAAATAGATTACTACAAAAGTTAAAAAAAGACGTCGTTTACGAAAATTCAAATTTAAAATTTAGTATAGCCGAGACATGCTGTGGGTGAGATAGGAAAAGTATTACATTTTTTTAATTCTCTCTTGCACAGGGTTGTAAGTAGTCTCAATTCATAGAAAGGTACGATATTGGTGTTTTATTTAATAATAATATATACAAATATTCATCCGGTAAGTCATTCACTAATACAGTTAAACCATGCACAAAGAAACTGACTTCCAAATAAATTGGTTAAATATCGATCACGGAGGTCACACAATAATCAAGAAAAAGTAATTGTGCTTTAAAGAATTTTTTAAAGCACGTACATGCTATAAAAACGACTATATATCAATTTTATGAAATAAAAATGCATAAAATAAATTATTATTCTCTATAATCATATTGTGGAACAATTTGATATAATTAATAATTTTGGTTCAATCTTGTTAATGTTGGTAATTTTTACAGAAATAAATAATTTATAGCGTAAAACAAGTGGGTGTTTAATAATGCCTCACCAAATTAAGTTGGTCATAAAAATAACTATAATCAATTTCATAATTTAATTTTAATCCATAAAATATTATTCTCGTGTAAGACAATAATTAATGTTTAATGTATAACGTTATTTTGAAATATCATTATTAATGGCAGTATTTAATCGCAATTAAGGGACAAGCTAAGGGGTAATAAATCACTGATATTTCAACGAAGTCAATAGATCTTTATTGGGTAATTGTTTCTAATTATAAAATATCGGTTGTTTCAATCGAAATGGACGTACCCGAGCCTTTCTAAGTGGACAGGTACGTCGTCGTCGTTATGAATGCAGAGCACTTAATCAAATTTACGGGGACTTATTTTACGTTTCGATTCGCCTGAAATATGGCTACGAAATGTGTGAGTGCTTTGCGGTTGAGGCGATGGTGTTGTCGTTACGGCGTCGCCCGAAGCCTTCACGTCCCTTTCGCAGAGCCGTGGAGATGGACAGGAGGAGATTTAATTGATTCCCACACCGGAAACGAAATTGATTGGAAACCATATAAATGGGCAATATTTCGAAATATTAGGGCCGGGAAAATGTGAGAGGTCCTCGACCGAATCCGAAATCGTTTGAAAAATGTGAAGGATTGCCGTCGTTCGTCCAATTTGTGGATCAGTGTGAGGGTGGGTTCACTCGTAGGCGAGCATTGATTATTACCAAATCCGGTTCAGAAATGGCTTTGTGTCTGACCAAGTTGCCGCCGCTTCGTCGTTCTGCCCAGGGGGAAGCCATTTAATTGACGAATGGACGTTTCAATGTCAATTACTCAGTTTCGGGCTCAAATGGGACAGGGGCTCGTCGTTCGCTCGTCCGTTAGCCTGGTTATAGCTCAATATTTGGAGGGTGACTTTTGCTCGACAATTCGACTGATTGGAATCAATTTCTGGGGAAACGTTATGAGTCAAGCAAGTTTTAATTTCTATACAAACGATATTAAATTTTTTTTTTCATACTAGACTTTATCAGTTTTAAAATAAATTAACACAAGAATCTTAAAACGATATATTTTTCTGCGAAAACTATATAACTTCTCTTCTGCTATTTTTTTGGAGAATCTATTCATGCTAATTGAGATATATTCGTATTTAACATTATTAGATTTATTTAATAAGCCTTGTATATATGTATTTCTCTATAGTAATTATTTATTGATGTCAATGTAATGAAGTATACAATTATTTCCATAATTTGCTAGAAATCATTGGTTTCAAAAAGAATCATCTGCGTGTTCATTCTTGAAAGGTATACTCGTATTTAATGATGTTGGATCCAATTTTTAATATCGCATTTCAAATTTAATCACGATAAGCATTTGTTTATAACGATACCCATTCTATCGTGGGTTTGGCATAGTTGGGATACGCTGTGGGGGAGACCTAGGAAAACAATTCCAAAGGTTTTCATGCATATTCAATTTAGGGCTGGTTGCGGTCGGTCTGGTTTCTCTGTTAGGAGTAACTTGTTTGTATTCCTGTGAAATGGTACCAAATATCCGACCTTCCAAATTGGCAGAATTTAGCAGAAAAGTCTTTATTAGCTTGTGCTGAAATTTATATCTGGGGATCAGAATCAGAGCCTTTGACAATGCGTTTTCATTTCACAAGAAAATCAGTTGTTGGCTTTATTCCAGTCCAAGTCTCTCTCCGCTTTTTAACAACATATACCTGATTAAAGGCTCCTGAATAATGATGAGAAATTTAAACTTTTTATATTGCCGCTGATTTAAAAGCACATATAAATCCAACAAAAAGCTATTCACTTGGAAGTAATGGGAAAAGTTTTTAATTGCCTCGTCTTCTAATTTAAAGACATATTCTCAATTTATTGTTGCTGGCCCTGGTGCTCGCTCTTTCTATCTATTACAACTCCTGTAATTAAATGATAACAGTGTAGCTCTGTTTTTGTGCTCCATTATATCCATTTGCCGTCTACCCTCGTTTTGCACAGTTTTTTTCACCATTCGATGTCGATTTTTAACGCGTCGGAAATTAATTAAACTTTATTACCCAAGAATTGATCTCGGAGCTTTGAGAGGAGCTTTAGTGCTCCAGCTGCAAATAATCATATAAACGGTTACGAGTGGCTCGTGTAGTTGTATCCAGAGTGTTCACTGGTCTCCGATAAAAATAAAATCAAGCCAAATAGAGGAACTTTTATTCATTTTCCCCAGTCAAATGATGATAATGCAAATTAACCCCGTTCAGCGACAAGCTCTTCACTCTCGGATTGGGAGCAGATAATTTTATTGGGAAATTTATAGACTTTCCCAACACCATCCTTCCCTTTTTACACCCCTCTTCCCTTCCGCATCCCCAATAGACAGTCGACTGCTTCCGTTCTCAGGTGAACACTGTCAATGTATTATTTATAGCAGCAGAATTGACGTCCTATTTACACCCCAGACCGAGAGTGTTTTACTCCAGGTCGAACCAGACGAGGGAAAGGCGAACCGAGCTGCAAGATGAAGTGCGAATGACTTGACTGAAAGATACATAAATGTAAATCGTACTGACTCTCTGCTCACTTTTCATGCCCAACAACTCCAGACCAGCGTAAATTAATTATACATTCCTCTGCCTATTCCTCCACGAAGCTCTGTTTGCATGTTGTGGATTTGTGGCCACCTCAAAGTGCCACTTAACGATATATTTATGTCATTTTCAATGCACTATAAATGATCGTTATTTGGCTTTCAATAGATTATGCAAAATACATAAATTAAATGAGTATTATATTATTTATTATAAAATATTTTATTTAAATTTTGAGCTAGCTTTTAATCATTCATTAGCAACAAAAATATTATTTTTAACTCTTAAATGCCGTTTGTTAGCTGCATCGCGTAATAGC
>JXOV01017899.1:0-10908 GCA_001014945.1 Clogmia albipunctata | reverse complement strand
AAATACCATAAGCTAAATAAAAAATAAAAAATGGCACTCAAATTTCTTTTAAATATCCATAAGTGATTTAAAGAACTACTTAAAATTCAAGTGTTTTTCTTTATTAATATAATCTGTGAAAAACATTCATCNCCATAGAATGGCTTAAAAAATTAAAACTGTAAACTGCAAATACCATAAGCTAAATAAAAAATAAAAAATGGCACTCAAATTTCTTTTAAATATCCATAAGTGATTTAAAGAACTACTTAAAATTCAAGTGTTTTTCTTTATTAATATAATCTGTGAAAAACATTCATCGAATTAAGTAAATTTTTATGAAAGTTATTTTTATACTGGGATTGGTACTGTAAAATGGAGATATTCACATTATTAATGGATGGTTTAAAATATTTTAATATATCGGATTTCTCGTATGAATTACGACTACTTAATCTATGTGCAAAAGAAGGATACAAAAAATTATTCTTTCTCTTTCACTTCGAAAAGAAACAAAATATTATTTTTGAATTGTTATATATTTTTGTGTAAATTTATTTAGAAAGGCATAAAATCTTGATATGACACAGTCGACAAGCATTATTAGATACACCAGGTTTTTTTAAAATACTCCCTACACTAGTGTTACTTTAAAGGTCTCTGGTGTTTAATAATGTCTCATCTTATCAACCTAGTTGTATAAATGACTACTTTTTACTTCTAATATTTAAATTGCCATTTAGAATTTAATATAAACCAATAAATAACCTACATAATTTCTATTATAGTTTTATCAATTTAAAACACTAGTTAAGCAATTGACAACTGAAAATAAAATAAACGGAAATGCATAAATTATGGTTTTCTTTAAATTCTTAGGCCGTTATTTTGAAGGCATCGAAATGCGAAATACGGTGAACAATGGCTTCCTCTGGTTGAAGACCGTATGGATATAAATCATTATTAGGGCTCGTCTCAAAATGTGGAATTGCAGGAGAGGAAACAGACGAAATATGTGCATGGATGTCTTCTGTCTGAGAATTTTCGACGTTTCGGTCCCTTGAGTGTTCTTCTCCTATCTTGATTTCTGGCTTCTTCTCCTCCTCGCTTCGGTCACAAATCGCGAAGAACAGGTGCGAGGAGACGGGAAACTTGAATAAACATTAGTGCGTTATGTGGTTTCTGTGGCATTCTTTTCCGATAACCGATCAATACTGTCAAATAAATTCTCAATCGCCCAATGTCAATATATATGTTTTTTGCTCCCCGTTCCCGTCCATTTCTCGGCCTTTGTCTTCAATCGTCAGAATAACGTTATCTTTTGTGTCATTGAAGAAACAAGAATCCAAATATGGCATGATTTCAGTCCTGCTTTTGTTTTTAGGTAACAAAGTCTCTCAATGAATTGAATTTCATTATTCTTTATCGAAAATTCCAAATGTTCTCTTTTTATAAAAGATATAATTAAAATTTGCTTTTGGACTTTTAAAGTGATAGAAGGAATATTATGCAGATCAATGCGATTTCTGAAATTGTTAAAAAAAACTCCACTTTTCCTTTCAAACATCTGTTCGGAAGATAAATACATAATTAATTGGAATAAGTGAAACTGAAAATACCAGGCCTGTAGTCCATATGGCACATCGGCGAAGCAGAAAAACGAGCTTTTCAAGATTTCTGCAAATGCACATTCCGTGGGGTTTTTATCTGAAACTTTTAGTGCAATAGTTCACGATAGAATCGAAATAACTACTTAAATTGCTTTTCATTTTGTTAAAGAAATTATAAAAAAATATTACAAATAGGTGTCGTATTTATAATTATTCGGTAATGATTTTTAACTTAAAAAGTGGTTTTCAAAATTTTCATAGGACACCGATAACTTTATGCTTTGAAAGTTCTGTTTGTGGTGATCAAATAATAAAACGAACCGTTTTTTAATTCAATCAATAACCCTTAATTTATTTAATACTTGATTTAATACTGAGTTGTCTTCTGTATAAAAATAAATGAATATTTACTATATAATAGATCTTTTTCAAAAAGCCACATATTTAAGGGATTTTATCAAATTAATATAAATTATTGTGCATAAAATAATAATAATAATTTTCCCACTACATTCCTGGACAGAACTTTGGGTAGTCTCAACCTCAACCATCGGGTGTTAGACTTCTTATGACTCTTTTATTTTCAGTGTATTAGTAGTCAATTAATAGCACCTAGACCGGTTGTAAACGGATCCAGTCAATCCGACCATTTTATTTATTTGTTTGCGCCATCACAAATTTATAATTCGCTATGAATATTATTTCGCAATGTTAAAGATATACAAAAATGGAAACTTTTTCGCGCTAGAAAGATATCCGCCCGGGATTTGATCCCACGACCTCGAGGAGGATGTCCAGTACCCTGGACATCCACTAGGACTCAGAGGCGGACAGAGAAATTATTGTGCATAGAAAATAAATATCTGTAGTTCATCTTGTATTCACTGGATATTTAGATTTATTTTAAACGACCCAAATAACACTACACAAGTTAATAAGTTTTTTAAAAAATATTGCTATAGTTTAAATTTCCAGAAGGTTTACTAGAAGATCTGATAATTGCCATTATTCTATGTAGGACATATCTTCAGGATTCTGTTTGTACCGAATTGTTTAGACAAAATTTTAGACGACATTCTTTGCAAACAAGGTTTTTGTGACGAACCAAATGACAGTTTTACGGCAACTTCTTCCTGGCTCTATTTGACGCCCGTAGTTGAACTTTAAGTCTCTTCGCCTAGAAATAATCATCTTTCATTTTTGCATATCGCAAAGAGCGCTAATTAAATTGTTATTCTCGAGTCTATTCCCGGCCGAAAATAATTTGACATCTATCTGTCCACCGAGCGTTTGATTTACACCAACACATATTTAGAACTTTTTACTACATTTATTAAACCCTTTTTCAGAAACCAATTAAATTTTCCGATCGATCTCATCGAGAAAATCGGCGAATGAAAAGGTAACGGAATTTGGTGAAAAGTGTTTTCCGTAAGGGTATGCAAATCGTCTATTCTATTATAGATAGATTCAAGTTGGTTATTAAGACGAATTATGAGTTGGCCTATGAAATTTGTATGAAATATCCAGTCACAAACACATAGTCGTCAAGAGAAGGGAAGATCTAGTCTTTTTTTATATGACCCGATCATCATCGAAGATAATTTTTATGAAATTGAGACGGCTCTATAAACGCACCCTTCCTTGATGTCACTGGAACCAGATGTCGCAGAAGCTTCGAATTTTCACACAATATTACTCTTGACAAATCACAATTGTATGTTAAAAATAAATGCAAATACTATGTTTCGTACAATTGGTTGTAGTTAGACTATCCGTAATATTTCAAGAATTCCGAAAAATTCGGTCACAATGTCGTAGTTGGCCTTACTTTGAATGTCTAAAAATTCCGATTTCAAATAATGAATCTACTAGGAATCTAATCCAAAAGTTTCAGAGATATCAAGGAATCTTGTTTGCATTTATGGTGCTTACTCGGGCTGTAGTATATTTTGTCATTTTTCATTTGATTAAAATTTCAAATTTCCAATTTAATTCGAAAATCTTATAAAATTTCCTGAAAGTGTTTTGTTAGCTTTGGATTTTCTTTTATTTGTAAAAGCTAAAGTTATTTAACTGCTCCATGATTTCCAATAACAACATCAAACCATTTACTCTCTCATTGATCGTTTCATTGTCTTTAGATCTAATTTTTGTTACACATGTTATACGGTGTTTGTGTGCGGAGAATCCCTGTGATCATCTGCTGCTGAACTCTGTTTTCATAATTAAAATTATTGTAGGTGAATGAAGGCACTTTTGTGCGTATCTCTACAAAGGCGAAAGCGGCAATAAAATGAATTCAGAGTTACAATTATTATCGACGGACGACAAGTCACATCTTGTTCAACTGTCGCATTGTTTTGTTGCCAATTAATTACCAATTGCGATCGTTTTGCAGTCGCTCGTTTTGATATTTCCATCGCAATTCTGCCGCCGCCTGTCTCATTTCTAGTACCTTTTAATTAGGCCCTTAGATTTAATCGAGCTCTCCACTTCTCAGCAATTCGTTGTTGTGATCTTTTGCAGATTACCGCGAAATAGACATTTGTGCGCTCCTCTGAGGAAGATTGCCAAAAACATGATAATTGACGATAACACAGCAAATGCTTACATACCAATTAAATTATTTGTTTAACTTTGTAATATTGTAGTTATACTATATATACTAATTGTGTCGTTTTACGATAAATTGCCTTCCACTGAATTGAATTTGTTAAACAGTTTTTGTTTGCAGCAAAATTTACATTGTATGGAAGCAAAATTGCAGAAGAACGGAAGTTGTTTGAATATCTTGCAGTTGCCTTGTGAGTGATGAACAGATTGATTTTTGGAAAATTATTATAATAAATTTTCAAAAACAAAATGCTCTGATAATTGTAACAAATAAATAAGACAAATTTTGTACAACAATTTATTAATCCTAAAGTACAATTATTCAATCAAACTAGAAAATTTATTTCTAAAACTAATTCGATTCTAATCGACAATATGGCTTGTCTGGAAATGATGCGGGAAATTTGCTGACTAATTTTTATTGGATGGTTTATATTTTTGTATATTATGCTGGAATAAATTAAGACACTCTAAAGTGACTAAATTTGTTAGGTTATCTAACTTTTAGGAACTTTAATAACTTATTGTGTTATTGCTTTTACATAAAATATAAACAAAGCAGTTTTTATTCTAATTTGTCTTACTTTAATGATAGGAAGAATAAAAGGAAAATATTTAGGTAGGTTGAAGATTTTTACCATTTTAATTGTTTTTATTGAAATATGTCAAACAAAATTAGTATTTATAAATCAAAATTTAAATCGTCGAAAATTTTGAAACATATAATTAAAACATTGTTAAACAGTGTGAATTGAATGTAGTGATTGAAGTGGAATCATCTCTATTTATTCCTGAACAACACCATGTTTCAAACATTAAAAAATAATATTTGACTCAAAACAAACAATCTTTTTTTATTAAATGGATCTTATCATAAAAACTAAAAATAGTTATAAAATTTATTATATGGCCACAGGTTATAATAACTTATACATAGTTTTTGAAAAATTTGAATTTTTAAATACTCGGAGTCAATTTTTATAACAGTATTGTAGTAAATTCAAATCTTTATAAGCTTAAAAAAAGTACGGGCCTGATTTTAAATACTGAAATCTTATTATCTTTAATTATTATATGGGAATTGTCAAAACACAATTATAAACAATTTTAACACGGTTATAGTTCAATTCGCCCCCACCATAGCCGAAGTGGTAATAATCGGAGACCGTAGGTTCGATCACTGGGCGGGTAGGATTGACTGAGTCCTTTTACAACCGGTCTAGGTTCTATTATTTGACTACTAATACGCTGAAAATAAACAGTCATGGAAAGTCTAACACCCGTTGGTTGAGATTGAGACTACCCCAATTTCCTTACTGGGCCGTGTTTCTAGAAGCTCACGATGAATTTCCACTTTCGCCACTGCGAACGGTTTTACAATGAAAAACATTTCCATTAGTGCAACCAGCGGAATCAATTCATATTTCAGGTTTTTCAAAGATATTTTTATTTAGACGCTATATTACTTTACTTTAGGTAAAACAAACGAAGAATGGATATAGTTAGAACACATTCCTAATATTTTCGCATAGAAAAACTAAGTAATTATTTAAATATGGGGTGAAATATAAATGGCCCCGACAAATGAAATTTTGAAATCCACTTTTTGTCACCTGAAAATAAATTATTACACCAAAATAATACATCAACATGGTTTAAAACACTAATAATTTCAATTTATATAAAACAATATCTTTATTTTTTACGTAATTTACATAAAACTGAAACAAAAACGCGAGAATTTTCTGTGTTCGTGTAAATTCGCGGCGCGGAAGTTGATGTTGATTTAATTGTATCTGATAAATACAATTTTTATTTAAGCGCATTGATAAATGAAAATGGAGTTTTGGCAAATTCCTCATAAGAAGTCGATGAAAAATCGAGAGGTAATGTCGTTTCAAAATAAACACCGCAAATATTGTCAGATGTTTTGTCACAATATAAAATAATAGTATGCTTACTAAAAACTATTTAAATTAAAAATGATTTGTTATATTTTGAAATTTAATATATTGAGAACCTTACTTTAATAGGTCTTTGACTAATATTTTTTGTAATTAAAAAAACGTTCGTTTCGCTTCATTACGGGAATAGCCATATTTTAAGAGAATTCCATTTAATATTTTTTTTACACAATTTGGTAATTACGTTAATGGTACATTAAACTAAATTGAAATTATTTAAATTTCTTGTAATTTAAACTGTAAGGCGAATCTGATTTTTGTAACTATTTCAATAAATTATTTCATGAAGAAGAATTTTAAACACTGACATCTTTACAAATTAAAACAAATTCCAGAAGAAAATTATTGTTTACTCACTCGTTTACTCCAAAGCTCGAGCTTTAATAGTGGGAAAAGGGTTAATCTAATTTGAATGTTCAATAAATCTTCTAAGTAGAGCTGTAATTTATTGAAGAAAGTTCATTTGAATAGGGCTTGGTATGCAAATGCGTCAAATTGCAGAGAACAATAAGTGTTTAATCTAATTAATTTCCCCAAGGAGGTCCAAAATAAATCACTTGAAAACGAGCCCCAAATTAATTTGTCTTAATTGTAAAAATCTGTTATAAAAAGATTCTCATGTTAATTAATGTAATGATTGTTTACATTCCGAAAGCATTTTTGATCACAATCAAATTAAAGCATGATCTTTTTTCTTTTTCACGAAAACGCTACTGTTTTTGAATCTGCATCGCCAATCAAATTGTCTCGCGAAAATCGTGATTCATGTTTCATTCTTTGTGGACTCGGATTCAGTTTGAATTGTATATTAATAAATGATTGTTAAGGAGCTGATGAAGCTGATCAAAGCCAAAAAATCGACCGTCTTATTGTTCTTTCCGATGAATTGAAATTTCGTGATCTTATTTACAGAAGCGCTCAATATGGCAAAGTTTACAGTCATTACTTATTCTGTATTTGAATACTGTATGCTAAATTTTTTTTATTTATTAACTTAAAAATTTTAATGATGAACATTATTTAAAATTAATAAACTCTATATTTTGTAGTTTTGATTATAATCTTTGTGTTAGTTATTTAAAAAAATTATGTGATATAAAATATAATGAAAGTGGTCTTCGTTCAATAAAAAAGAATAAAATTTCATTGTTAATTTAATGAAATAGTTATTTGTGCTACAAGGGTCGCCTTTGGGTCGAATGTTTCACGCTCGTTTCACTCGTTAAAAAACAGGACTTAACACCCGAGCAGGACATAACGTTTTTTGCACTGCACTCATGAGCACTGAAATTTTTACAATTCCACATTAAATTTCATTATTTACAAGGAAAATTAAAACTTTGACATGTTTCACAAATGTTTTAAGTGAAATGTTAACTTGTGAAGTTACCGTTAACGGTTGAAATTCCTCTTAACTACTTGGTCATAAGGCAAATGAATATTTTTTTCTGACATGGAACCATTGCTTGCTTCAATTTATGTGAAATAAATTTCCAATTAAAGCAATATAAGGCTATTAATAAAATTTAATTACATGACAGCTAAGCAGATTTATCTTTGATATCTACGTAATGACTCAAAAATTGAACAAAAACAGCCAAATTATATGCAGATCGCTATTGAAAAGGTAAATATTAAAATTTTTAAACAGAAGACGATAATTAATTGGCAACGTAATCGCGGTCGTATGGCATAGCCGAGACCAATATTTTGTGTAGTTTAAGGGCAACAAAGGCGACCAAATTTTGACTTTGAGACCAATTTGTTGCATAGTTTATGACAATTAATAAAGTGAAACATTACGAAACTCAAATGGATATTGAAAAGCGTATATTTCAATACGGGAGTGCAAAAAGTTATTTACATGATTATTTCCTACTAAAAATTTTTTTTTTCAATTCCTATAAGGAAAATAGGAAGTTTCAACCCCAACCAACGTCATTGATTATTTGATTTCACTGTATCAATTGTACATTGACTGGTTGTAAACGGGTCCAGTCAATCCGCCAAGGCTTCTTTCCCAAGATCCTTACAAAAAAGTAGTCGATTTTTGTACTAATCGACCATAGAAGTGAATATTTTTTTACAGATTAAGATTTATTAATGTGATAAATCAAAACTGTAATCATAATTTATAAACATATCACTAATAGAACAATTAGTATCGTAAATTTAATTTGTTTTTAAAAAAACCGGATTTTTCTATTAATATCATCTTTCGTTTGTGATAAAAGTCGTTGTCAATTCGCAAACTCAGTTTTGTCAATTTTTCACATTTGACAATTGCAAAGCAGCTTATAAATCATCATACTTCGAAGAAGGCCACCCCTTTCACAATTTTCATCAGTATCCATTTCTTCAATGGAAGCAGATTCTAGTAATAGAAAGATCTGGTATATCTCTTTCATTCTATGCACTCCATCCAAGCTTTGAAAACTTGTCTAGTCGAACGAACAGCTTTGACGATACTGGTTGTTCGACAGTTTAGACCGGGGTATTAGTTTTTGTTAAATTTTTATTTTAAACAAATATTGATAACAGAATGTTGTTAGTGAAAACGAGTAATGAAATTTGAAAGAAAAAATTAGGGTCTGATCAGGGCTCGAGGATCCCTCTCGAGTTGAATTCTGTACAATACTTCAACCACGGCCACAACACGAATGAATATATATAATCATAACAACATTTAATGAAAAAATAAATTTCAAATAAAAAAATGGCTAGGATACCCTAGGAATCCATAGTAAAAAGTGTTTTATCATTGGCGCCTTCAGGGACAAGAAGAAAAGGGACCCCGCGGCGCAGATGGGGGACAACGTGGATCAGGATTCGACAGAGCTGGGAATCCTTAGAAGGGAGTCCGGCTGTTAAGCAAGACTATTGGAGGCAAACTGTGGACCAGGTCAGAACCCGATCTGGGTTGTAGAGTCATGATGATAGCTTTAGCATGATATTTTTTATTATAAATCTACTACGTCAACAAACCTCGTTTAAGTTTTCTCACGTTTTGTCTAGAAAAGGTGAACTAATTTTAGCACAAAATCCGAACATTTTTTATTTATGTGTTTTGTACGTGTTCGATCGCTTTTGCTCTGGCGGTCATTCCTAAGTTATTTATTTTGCGCTTTGATAGGAAACATAAAAATTCAATTATTTGCATGCTTACGATCTGAACCAATGAATTTTAATGTTGTTGTCCCATGTAATGCATATCGAGGTAAATTATGGCCAGTATTGATCAGTTTAATTAACGCCTCAAACAGGAATATCAGGTGGTGATTGAATTCCATTTGGAACGCGATTCAAAGCAATTTATTTTTCTGCGTTTTGAAAACTGCAAAGAGCTAAGAAAAGTTAATCTTTGATTCTTTAGAGTCATACTCGTATAAAAGAATTTAATAGATTCCACCAAATATCATATAGTTGATTGATATTTGGTGGAATCAAACATGTGTTACAAGTTGTATTGCAAAATATATAATTATGATTTCAAAATAAGGTCCGGATCGAACCGTAAATCGAAAAAAAATGTGGGGTTGTATATTCAAAATGGCATGGTGTTTTGTTTTTGGATCATAATTCTTTATGGGTAGCACACAACAACGCCATATTATACAGTAATCATGTTTGCTTATCTATTTATTAAAATTAATATCCAATTGTTGCAACAAATTAGCAAAAACAAAATTAAACAGCTTTAAACACAAGTCGGCGAAAATCGGTTTTTTAAAACCGTATGGACAAAATGGCATGCCTCTAAATTCGATGTAATTATTGGCATAATTTTGCAAACAAAACCCTGTGTTCGTCTAGGAACTTATGTCCAAGAACTGTAAACCCAATGTCATCAATTTACCATCCTCTTCCGGGTCTAGATGTCGAAAAAAGGTCTTTAGAATATGAACGTGAACATTTCTCTTAATTATAATGAGAAGTATTAGGAAAATTTCGACTTCGATATTGACTTGCCTCCAGGACTGATGATGAGTTGAGTTCTTATAATTTCTTGGCAATTTGGCTATCCATAGACAAAATTTGTCCAGCTTAATTGAATAAATACCACTTATAGACAAATTTTCAGGTATGCCATTTTGTCCGTATGTTGTTTTGAAAGACAAAAAATTTAAAAAAAATATATATAGGATTTTTTTTCTAGAAAATCTTATTTTAAGACACAGACGAATCCTCAAGGGATAAAAATGCACCGGGTTAATATGTAAATTAGCTAAACACTTCCAGTATGTTCAATTGAACTGAATGTAAATAAAAACTCGTTTCGCTGGAAAAAGTTCTGAGGAACACATAGACTCACGGACTGAATGCGTTCCAATTTTGACAGGATAGCCAAACCCAGTTGGGTTACATGATGGCTCAGTCAGATGCGAGCTAGAAACAGCCGAAATCCAGAAATAGCCCCTCTGCCGTTTTATCCATATTTCGTTAGTAACAATGGATCCAGTCGACCGAAGAACTTAGTTTTGGCAATCACAAAAATAAAGAATTGCGAAAATCCAAAAATGTAGTTCTGGTTAAAGAAGAGTTTCGAGGACCTTGCAAAAAGCACTTTTTAGATTGCAATAGTCATGAAAAAGGAAATCTGCACAAAAATAATAATTTTTGATTTGATTGTGAGAAATGCCCCTAAAGTCCTTTTTAGGGGCATTTAAAATCAATTAATTGATATTTAATTCCAATGAAATATATAGGAGAAATATGTACCAAATGGCATAGGGGGTGTT
>JXOV01017893.1:0-10317 GCA_001014945.1 Clogmia albipunctata | reverse complement strand
AAACAGATATATAAAAATCTGACCCGATTGAATTTATCATTTAGAATAATAAATTTAAAATCGTCTTACATACAAGAATACAAGAATATAAGGTAAAAACCAAATGAATATTGTCCAAGTTAAACAAAATATAGACGTTAACTACTTTATTGTTATTTAATCAGCAGCCCTCATAATTTCACACTGCATATTTATAATTTATTTAATACTCTCATACAAACATGAATCATGTAAATATACAAAATTCTACTACTAAAATCCATAGCCTTAGATCTTAAGAGCTTGTAAGAAATATAATGGTTTATAAGTTGTTGTTTCTAAACTTTAGAATTCCACTTAAATCCATTTGAATTTCTTTACCGGTAAAAACTTAAGATTGTCTTAAATACAGATTCTGGTTTCTAAATGTGTATTAAATAATGTGAAAAGGAGACTATTAATGATATTGTGTATTGTAATTTTGTTCTGTGATATATCTGAAATATCTTCGTTTAGTAGAACATTATATTTGTTAAGGATTTTCAACAAAAAAAATAGTTCGAAAAACACATAATCAAAAACTTGTATCTTTAAGAACTTTGTGTAATTCCCAGTCGAAAAGTAGACTCTTTTCNGATATTGTGTATTGTAATTTTGTTCTGTGATATATCTGAAATATCTTCGTTTAGTAGAACATTATATTTGTTAAGGATTTTCAACAAAAAAAATAGTTCGAAAAACACATAATCAAAAACTTGTATCTTTAAGAACTTTGTGTAATTCCCAGTCGAAAAGTAGACTCTTTTCAAAGCAAATTGATTCTGAAACGGTTTACTTTTCATTACGGCTTGCGGTAATATTTCAAACTTTTCAGACAAAAAGTCACTAATTTGATGAAATTGCATGTTGTTGTCATAACCCAATCTCTACAAATTTATTATTTAAATATTTGAATTGAAAAAAATTCGTTATGAATATTCGAATCTCACTCTAATAAGACAACAATATTGTTGTATAATTAAATAATAGAACATGTAAAATATATAATTGTAAATATAATAATATTAAGTATTATAACCTGTAAATAATTGTAAAATAATTTTTGAAGAGACACATATGGCCTGACGGCCGGTGCGGTGTCTAAAATAAAGAAAATTAATTAATTAATTAAACTTTATCGATTGTAATTTTTAATTAAAATATTTTGTTAGAGTTATTCTATCTCTCTCCAATCGATTCAGATTTATTTAAAGGGTGCTTTTTCCTCTAATTTGATTAGACAAGCTCCACACTGTGTCTTACTTGCTCTTCAATTTGAAAAAAAACCACTGCGAAGTTTTTATTAGTTATTATCGATTAACTGGTATGGTACTTATCAGGATTACACAAAAAACATTAAACTCTCATTTTTAATTATGTGTGTTTTTTAAAAATTTATAAAATTCGCATATTTATTAGATATTTTCTCAAAATATTAGGTCAATAATTAAAAGGCAGCCCTATTCTAAATAAAGTTCTAAACAAATACTATTAAAGGAAGAAGTAATCAAGCGAATAGAACTTTCGGTTTAAGTTTTTCGATAAGCCATTGAAAATAGACCACCTTTCACTGTATCACTGGTATATCGTACAGTGATAGCACTCATCATTCCATACAAATCAATCTGGACCCTGATGACAGCCGAAAAAATTCAAATAAAACCTAAATAATCCTAACCAATGTCGTCAATTTTCTCATATACAATTTTGAAATTACCTTTAAATGATCAACTAAACGTTTAAACTTAAATCTCAAGCCACAAAGATAGCACTTATCACTACCAATTTACAAAGACTATCCATCGAATCGAGATTTTACTAAGAGAAAATTTGACGTTTCATTTTGTGAACAAAATTTGAATAAATGAAAAACACGGAAAAAAATTAGATATCTTTGAAATTATAACAGACATTTCAATTAATGTTTACATTTTTTTCTTTACGCATTTTTGTTGCTTAATATTGATATTATGATACTCAATTGTGCTCTGTCAAAGTCGTTATTATAGCACACGTGCTTTAAAGAATTCTTTAAAGCACGTGTGCTTTTTCTACATTATTAAAGTGTGACCTACGTAAAAGAAATCCATTAAATTTATATGGTCGTCACTTTTAAAGGGCGTGGCTTAGCTGTACTTTGCCAGTATTGACGATTTTTTTTAATTTTAAATGAAAAACCACCTATTGGAAATTTTTTAACTACGCCTTGCGGCTATGAGTAATAGATATATGCAAAATATTCGGCTATAAGTAAGAGAGGGATAAATAAATTGAAATAAAAATATTTCAAATTTAGAGCCGCCTTATAAACTTTTAATAAAACAATTATGATATTTCTTTATTTTTGTGTAAATTTATTTTAAAAATGCATAAAATTTTGTATAAAACACGGTCGATAAGCATTACTAAACACTTGGGCCTTCTTTAAGGTACTAGCTACGCTCGTGCTTAAAACAACCCTTGTGTTTAATAATAACTTTCGACCTTGTTGTATAAATAACTATTATTTCCCAAAATGCAAAAACTCTCACGCATTGAATTACGCACAAAATTTATCTTTTAATAAAAAATCAAACTTGACTTGTGCCAGAAAGAATCGTATACTCCAAAAATCTTTGCTTATTTCGGTATTTATTTTTCCTATATCCTTGACCACAGGTTCCCAAACTGTGCGCCGCGGCGCAGTGTAAAGCTCTAGGGGCGTCGCGAGAATTTTCGACATTCAACTTACGTATATGTCTAACAAAATACGTAATTTTTTCACATGAAATTTCAAAATTCAAACAAAACATAAAGTCTATTTTTAAGCAAGCCTCAGTACCTAACAACACACCATTAGCAAAAAACCTCATACAATTTCAGATGAGCCTATTCTATTGTATGCTGTCAACAAGGAAAATATTATGATGGCCGAGGAAACTATGATTATAGTATGATGTTTAGCAGGCTATATTGTCGTTGAAGAGCTATTATTTTGCAAATGCATTACCGAAAGGACGAAAACTCAAGATATAGGACAATTCTGGACAAATTTATTGTAGAAAATAGTTTGGATTTTAAAAATTGAACCTGCTGATGGTACTGAGTAGTGAGTCAAAACAAAATGACATGAATAAGTCAAAACAATTTATTGACGTGCTTCACTTATTATCCGTTAATTTGAAATTGACCAACAAGTTTTGTCTCTTTTCTTCTTTTATTCTTTTTGTTCAAGTTGAAGGACAATAAGAAGCAGTTGTTTCTATATATTTTTTTGTTGTTTTTTTTATTTACTAGTGAAATAAGTCTTTAGTTTGTTAATATTTCTGTGATGTTACTGATGGAACAACGAAGTGTAATCGATGCCTTACAGAAAATTTCTGCAAATATTAAGTGCAATATATTATGTTTGTAGTATTTTACTTGTGTCTTTATATATTTATTTGTTGGAATTTTATTTTCTTTATCAATTTAGTATCTCTAATTTTTATATCATTTACATAAATGTTTTAAATTAATTTTTGAAATGTTTGTTTGGTAATGTGTTTATTTTTTGTTGTTTTATTTTAAATGACGAACTGAGACATGTCATTGACTTGGTCATTATTCCCAAGACTTATCTCTGAACTGAACTAAGTTTTGGAATGTGTTATTGGTGCAGTAAGCTTTATAAAAACTAAGCTATAATTTTTCAGAATAATGTAGAAATATAGAAACAGAACATATCAATCACAGCAATTCACGACGTGTTTCATGGAGAAATTTCTTTTTTCGTGCGTTCGAACGCCTAATACTTTTTTCCGGAACCAAATTGTTTGATAAAACTACGAGTACTTGAGAAAGTACAAGTGCAAGGATACAACACGCTCATTCTAGTGGTTTGGCAAGAGCAAATGAACTTCTTCACAAAACAATGAATGGCTTTCAAAATACATTGAAATTGACTACAGGCTTAAGCAAGAGTCACAGCACAAAATTCCGATTTAAAGGAGTTTTGGTCATCATTTAAAAAACAGTAACTAAATTTAGTTTTTATTCCTTTTGCTATTTTTTATTTATGAATTAAGTTATATTTTTTTAATTTAAGAAAAAACAAACACATTTTGCTGATATTTATATATGACACTTGACTAAATAAAAAAAAATATTTGGTCTCCCTAGATTGGTTTCTGATTTTTATAACAACTTAGATCAAAACTAACTACCATGACAGTTATAACACAAAATTTAAATATAGATATTTTGTAATCCCTCTCATATGACAACATTTAATTGTTTCACATTTAAATGTCTATACGTGTCTCAATTAGTTAGTTTCTAAAATATAGTAAGACTTAATAAATTTCTCAATCTCTTTATTTGAATATCACGTTTTACGAATCATTATTTGTTTGATGTGATTAGCATCATGAACAAATGTTTCTATACAAAGCGTATTTATTGACAGATTTTTTGTCACCGAAAGAGAACACACATACTACGAAAACGACAATCCCTTTCACACTTTCACCTGTATCCTTTTATTGAACAGCAGCAAATCATTTAATAGCAGCAAATAATTTAGTACTGGGGAGTCTTCTTATTCTTTACTAAAATGAGAATTTTATAAAATCCTGTAAAAACTTAGTTGGAAAAACACACAATTAAACACTCTACTCGAGTTTAATTATGGTTCATTTTTCCTACACGTTGTTTAAATAACTGTTATCAAATATATCCAAACGAATAAAACTATATTTTTATATTTAGGGTAGTTCTTATTATTTTAAAACAACAATTATAACAATAATAATAATTGAACTGGTCTAACATATAAGATACTTAAACAAAAGACTTGTAGGATATGATTTCTGTCAAGTGGGCATGAAAAGGACATCCTGTCATCATTGTAATCGATTGTTTCAATGGTGTAGTCGTCATCTGTGGTTTTGGTGCTTGACGAGGGGCTCGTAGGGTTAGAGGTAGTTGGTGGTGTAGTCGTTGTAGTTGTGGTCGTTGTCGTCGTTGTATTTGTAGTACTTATCGTCGTTGGAGTTAAATATTTGTCAATGTCGTCTATTACCTCTTGAGAGAGGATAAGAGTTAGCTTCGGAGTGGTCATATTGCCGACGACCAGGATATTCTCCACCAGAGTCGGGATGTTCACTACTGTCTCATTAATTCTTGACTCGAAAAACACCTCCACGTACGGTGTTAAATTTTCCTTGAGGTCATTGGTATTGGTATTGGAGATAGAAGCGGCGTCGAAAACGATTCCAATAATCTTGTTTTTTGAAGACTCTGCCTTTTTCTTTAATTCTTGCAAATAGTTCGTGGAATAAAACCGGGACTCTCCAATTTCGAAAGTGTGCACCCAAATAACACGTGCCTGCCGTTTCATACTGCCCTCATCTTCATATCTGAAAGTGTCAGCGAACCGCTCCAGGACATCTGGGCCGAAAAGAGGATCTGGATCCTCGTCGCCAGCCTTCAAAACCTCCGCATAAACGGAAAGCAGCTCCGTATATTCACAAGCTGTCATCATGTTGATTATGCTGTCGGTCAACATGATCCAATCGTCCATTAGGACCATGTTGCCGATTCTCTTGAACTCGTTCTTCTCGCTGAGAGCTTCATTCATCGCTTGATGAAGTCCGTAGTGTTGTAAGTCAAACTTTTCGGGATAAGTCCTAAATATTCTGACCACTAAATCCAACTCCTCAGTGAAACAATATTCAAGATCGGGTGTAGAATCCGGGTCACACCACTGATAATATCTGAACTGTCCATAAACTTCCAGGCAAAAAAATAAAATCAAAATTATTTTTTGAGGAAAAGTCAACAGCCATGACATTTTAACGTCAGTTCAATTTTATAGCTTACTTTAATTCAATACCTTATTTTGAATTTAATACAACTATTTCCTTTTTTTATTTGGCGCAATAATTATTTAAACAATTTCTTAACCAAAACAAATAAGACGATAATTCTATCCACTATTTAGACGATGAAAGAGAATTAGAAAAACCTATTGATTGATCAAAATGGATAAAGATATCTTGGGCTTTGGGAAGATGACACTTGTCATTTGAAGGAAGAAAATAAAAGAGAAACTTCTGGGAAGAGTTGATTGACTATGAACACATGAGTTAAATGCACGGAATTTTGGCCTAGCAATTAAAGACTTTGGCAAGTCCACAATAAATTAAAACATAGGCATCCTAAAATACAATATGTTTGAATTAGTCGACCCCGATTCAATTTTTTGTAGAATCTTTTTAAAAAATCGTTATTAGGAACGCAACTAATATGGAACGGTTGTACCTACCTCGATCAAGGATGGGAAGATGACGAGCAATATAGCTTAATTTTTAATTAACAAATTTATTAATTAACTGAAGTTCATTAATTAAATGTAGTTTATGTTTTTTACATAAAAAATTTTATTTTATTGTAATAACCGAAGTTATGAGCTATTACTATCATAGAGAATAATTTGAAATGGGCTGACATTTAATCACTTACAGTTTCTACAAATTTTAAGATTTATTAAAACTGTTTTAAAAATATACTAGCCAATTTATCTATCATCAAAAGATTTATGTTTAAGAGATTTAACAATATATTTACGGAAACTATAATGACTTTAAGGGAACGGAGTATTTGAGCAAAATTTGACATTTTTTGTTTTGATGTATGAGCTCTTAAAATATTGTATAAAAATATACTACTTTTATACTGTTAAGGTTAACCTGTATTTATTTTATTATATATATTAAATATATTATATTATATATATTAAAAATATTGGGCAAATTCTTGTAATAAATGTGTTCATTCTATTTTACCGTTTTAAAAAATCTAAAATTATGAAGAAGTCCTCTATAATTCCCCTCAAAACTTCATTATTATTTCTAAATTAGCTTAGTTTTATGTTTAAAAAACTATACAAACTTAAATTAATTAAGTATAACATCTATAAAAGATATAATACGTTCCTGACATACAATTATATATTGTACATATTGACTAAATTTGATATGAGTATATCTATAATATAAAGTTTATGGACTGTTTATGTAGAGAAAATGAGATTTTTCATGAGGTAGACGAGTTAATTCTCAGTCTAAATAGATATATTCGTAAATACAATAATGGTAATCTAAAAATTTAATATGATTAAAAAAAAATTAAATAACAAGGAAATGCATTAAAAAATAGTTTATTTTGGAAAATACTTTTTATTGTTTTGTCAATTTCTCTAAATTTAATAAACTGAACGTTATAATTTTCATATCGGTAAATTTAGAATAAATTACAAAACTAACGAACTATTTTACAACAAAATACAACATAAAATAAAAGACATATTCAAAAAATCCAAGTAGAAAAATTATAACAAGTCAGACTCTATATCCTAGTTTAAAATTTTTAATTATTAGTTTGGACAAATTTTCAGCTTTAAATAGTCTTTTGCTATAAATATACCAATTTTCTCAATTGTGAATCCTAATCGGGATTTATTGGTAAAATTCTGGAATCATCGAAAATCTTGTTTTTGAATGTACTAAAAAATTATCGTATAAAAATATTGTTAAATGAGATAAATCATCTAATTTGATTTATATTAATAGAAAGCATAAATAACTATTGAAATTAGAAAGAAAAACTTAATTACAATGAAGGATATTGTTTTGATGAACGATTGAAATTGGCCCACTCAAGGTGTGCAGCTTCTTGCGGAACAATCTAGTACTTAAAAGTGAATTTAAATAACGAGGTTGATAAAGCGATTCATCACCATATAGGTGTATTACGAGTATGGATGAACAAAGATAAATAGAACGAATTACGCCGCCCAACCAGTAATTGGTAATAAAAGGCTGAGAATAAAATTCGATCAACCTACACCGACAGATTCTAGGATAGCGCACAATCGTCTAGTGATATTGATCCACAACCTGAGGAGAAAAGAAGCCACAATATTGAATATGGTATCATCTGTGGTCCACTATTAGCAAATGTTGAAACCACTATAACAAGAATGAACGAGCATCTAGCTGGAGAAATCAGAGGGATGTTTCAGGGAAAAACAGTAACCATGATCGCTATCGTGATGAGTTGAGATGAGAGAGCCATCACGCATTTTAACAATATACACAAGCACTAGGAATGACGAAACACTTGCGAACACATAATTAGAATCTGTCCCCTTTAAATCTGCCCAATTTGTTTTTTTTTAAAAGCTCTTTTATTTTATGTTGTATTTTGTTCTAAAAGTAGTTTCCGCAACTGTAGGTAATAAAGCAGTTTTAGTAGAGGTCTAAATTTGATAATGGAACGAGACTTGAAAAAGTAGCATTACCTAACCTACCCTTGCATATTACGTTTTGTGCAATTCGTTGCTTTATTGCAAATAAAAATTAATATTTTTCATTAAATTTTGTGTTATTACTGTCATGAAAAAAAAATTTCCCTTTCAATTCCTGTAAGGAACATGGGGGGTCTCAACCTCAACCAACGGGTTTTTGCGACATTTCGGTGACTATCTGTTTACAGTGTATTAGTAGTCAATTAATAGCACCTAGACCACTTGAAAAAGGACCCAGTCAATCCTATCCGCCCAGGGATCGAACCCTTGATTCCGAAGAGGCTGTAGATAATTTGAAGCAGGATAAATGTCAAAATATATTTTCCATCCGAGCTTCTTAGATCAAAAATTATAATTTTTAGTCATTATTTGTACGGTACATGTGAGAGTTCGTAGGAGGTTTTCATAAAACAAGTTGCATATTTTTCTCGGCCCAAAATTTTCTTCGTTCAAACGTAAGCATACGCGCAAAATAGAACCCTTTATATCCACTTAGCCTCTATGTTTCACTCCTACACTCATCCTCATTTGGTGGATCATTTGTTAAACTGAGGAACCTGCCGGAAAGTTGGGTTTTAACCCAGCAGTAAACAAACGAGTAAAGAGGGCTGAACATTGAAAAGTACCATCTACTACAGAGAGAAAGACATTTTCATTTCCAGTTTAAGGCAGATTATACTGCTAACTTGCTGGTCTAAGTTTCAGTCCTAGGACAAAAACAACAACAGCAAAAACAGATCTGGTTAGGTGAGCTCCTCTCTAGTTGGCTGGTGACAGTCGGTAAAAAAAACAAAAGCCCAACAAAAACAACATCACCTTTTGAGCGAGCTCTCTTCTTGTTTTTCTGGGGAGTTCCCTCTCTTCCGGGTTGATCTCAAGGGGTGGATTTGGTTTAGCGACAGGTTTTTTTTATGTATATTGAGAATGTTATGCCTACTGGTGACCCTCCGTCTTGCAAATGAAGCAAAATCTCTTGTTACCAGGGCAAGCAGCTGCCAAATGTCTTGGATTGGTACAAATATAACAAAGACGGCGCCTTAAAGCTGAAGTCCGTCCACTGCTACCTCCAGCTCGACTAATCCTCATATTCTTCACATCCGCAAACGCCTCCAAAAGTGCCTCCTTTCTATGAAAACCAGAGTGAAGAATGAAAGCGGTTTTGATCTCACCTCTTCGATATTATCCTCCGAAAGCGCGTCACTCAAAAAGGATTTTAAAGCGCAGCAAACATGAGTGGAATAGTAAAAAGTAAATTCAAAAATCCCCTACTCTCAGCGCAGATCAAATCGAATTCAGACTCTCTCCTCTGAGTTTTGCAAAGAATTATTTAACTAAAATAAGAAGTTTCTTGACAGTGAGCTTTTAAAATTTAATTTAATGAAGTTGTTGCTGTTTAAACATTACTGATGTATTATATTTAATGAAAAGAAAAAGGTGTTTATTAATATTATCACACGCATTTGAGTTTCGACAAGATTCATTACACTTGACATCATCTCCACTGCTGGGCGCAGAGCAAAGCAACTTTTGATAAACTCCTCCGGAGCGAGTGGCTGAGCAAATGAGGCGATAAATTTGCACTTCGGATAGTGGGATGAGTTTGCTCTCAATTTTTACTCTGAATTGAAAACGCTGCAGCTTTGCCTGGTTCGCCAAAGAATAATCATTTACTTCCTCTATGATATTCTCCACTATCTCTTCCTAGGTCATTGGCAAACCCGCCGCCAACACCATTTTGTCCTGATAGTAATCGGCGAATAACTCTTCTGCTTTCCAAATTTGCTGTTCCAATAACTTTCTCTTCAAAAACATACTTTCTTTTTTGCCAAAAAAAAATGACTCATTTTTTCATAATTCAGAGGGAAACCGACGTGATCCGCAACTTGCTTAGATCTTTTGGGCTTTTCCCTCCAATCTGGCAATCACTTTCAGCTATAATTTATCAGTATCAGTATCAGTATAGGCTTATG
>JXOV01017876.1:0-16833 GCA_001014945.1 Clogmia albipunctata | reverse complement strand
CCAAAAAACAACTGTCACTTGCGGCTGCCACTATCTTTAATAATAATAAATATTCGTTCAAACTTCAAAGTGGTGTTTTATTGTTTATGTTTTTTTATTTCTTTCTTCGTTTTCTTTCTTTTCTTGTGTTATATATGGGTTTCTAATATCTTAGTGATTTATTAGCGTTGGACATAACGAGAAATCGTCGTTCTTAAGATCAATCATAATAGATCTCTCATTTTGAGAGAGGAACAAATCGGTCCAAAAATACTTTAGAATTGGATTTAATGAGTTGACTGCAAATTTTATCTAAAATGGCATTTATTCCACTAACTGCTGGTTCTATCGAAGTAAGTAAATTAAGATATAACATTTTATACAGATTATCTTATAAATTGCCTAAATTCTTTACTTAGCGAATGCTGAAAGAAACTGAGACTGGAAATCCTGTTCTTCAGATCATCAAACAAAATGATCGACCCGATCATTATCGTCTCATGTTGTCTGATGGAAAAGTTCTACATGGCTTTGCAATGGTGGCATCTTCTCAAATCAGCGACAAGCTGTCCAACTTTTGTATTCTACGGGTTCTTCAGCACACTATTTCTGTTATGAAACCCAAAGAATCGATCACCAAGTATGTTTTATGCGTTTCTTATTTAAATTTTGTATTAATATCATTTATTTCAGTCGAATTTTAGTGCTTTTGGACGTGGAAATTCTCTTTGAAGGGCCAGAGGTTGGACAACAGATTGGAAAACCAGTTTCCTTGCTTAATAAAGAATGTAACAGAGATGCCACACCCAAAAAGACTCCACCAAAAGGAAACTGGAGAACAGAAAATAAACCCAAAGAAACTAAAAGTGAAACCTCTCCATTGTGCCAAATAAGCAGTTTGAATCAGTGCAAAACGAAATGGACCATCAAAGCCAGAGTGACAAACAAGTCAGGTATTCAGTATTATAACAACGACAAAGGTCAGCTCTTTACAATGGACTTGATTGACGAAAGTGGAGAAATTCAAGCGACAGTTTTCCAAGACAAAGCTGTAAAGTATCATGATATGATACAAGTGCATAAAGTGTACTTTATCTCAAATTGTTTGCTTAAACCAGCAAATAAACGGTTTTATCACTTGAAACATGATTTCGAAATGACCTTTACCCCAGATACGATTGTCCAAGAGTGTAAAGAGAAAGTGGACAATATTCCAATGGTTCAATACAATCTGGTCCCCATTTCTTCGATCGAAAATATGGACGCCAATTCGACAGCGGACGTGGCTGAAATTTGCCTTGAAATTGGTGAAACTCAAACAGTAACCAATCGGACCACAGGCAAAGAAGGACGGATTAGAAATGTCGTGTTGGCCGATCAGAGCCTTTCCAAAACATCCCTCACTCTTCGAGGGGATGACACTGTTAAATGCGACATTGAAGTTCATTCTGTTTTAATAATTAAACGAGCCAAGATTACTGATTTCAAAGGCAAAAAGTATTTAAATGTTTACAATTCAGGGAGCATCCAAATCAACCCGGACATTCCTGAAGCCCATAAACTACGAACCTGGTTCAACAATGGTGGGGAAAATCAGATCAAGAATTAATTTCTTCAAATTTATATTATGTGATAATGATTCCAAATTCCATGGCGTCTTTTTATTATTCCACTATGTATTAGTTGGGTATTGTTCCTCGTCTTTAAAACATGACAAATGGTGCCATTTTAAGCAATAAAGCTTGTTTTATTATATAAATTTAATCCAAAGAAAACGATCATTTCCAAAAAGTATATGTATTATTTTTATTCTCAATAAAACTTTTAGTTTTAAAATGGCTTTTTAGTGATGGAACAACCTAAGGTTGGTATGAGCAAGAATGATATTATGATCATTGCAAGCAGTGATCACTTCTTGGTCGTTATTGGACCCTGCTGGACTGCCAATAAAGTCGACTCCAGATAATTTGGCGCGATCGATATTGTCGCGGAATGGGAAGAAAGCGTCTGACGCTAGAGAAACTCCTGATAACTTCTTAATCCAATCCTTTTTGTCGTCATCCTTCAATTGATTTGGCACTTGGTCAAAAAGGCTTTCAAATTGCTTGAGAGGCATGTCTTTTCCGACAGTTCCGTTCACGAAATTGTCGATTGCGTTAGAAATTTCCGCTCGCTTGACACCCTTTCGGAATTTCATTCCGATGACTGTCGGATGCTGTCTGAGCCACCAATTGTCCACCTTCTCCCCAGCAAGACGAGTGCAGTGGATTCGGGACTGCTGTCCAGCCCCTATACCAATCACCTGACCGTCACGAGCGTAACAAACCGAGTTACTCTGAGTGTATTTCAGAGAAATTGTTGCGACAATCAAGTCACGAATTGCTGACTCTGGAATGCTTTTATTCGATGTCGCAATGTGGGAGAAGAGACTTCTATCAATGGTCGCATTGTTACGACACTGCTCCATCTGTAACCCGAATAAAGTCTTCCTTTCTATTGGACTTGGTTCGTAAGATGGGTCGATCTGGAATTATTTTTAAAAAATTAATATTTAATTTTAAGAAATAAAAGGATCTTACCTCAATAACGCAATAAGCCCCATTTTTCTTCTTTTTTAGAACTTCCAAAGCATCCTCATCATAACCTGGGGCAATGATTCCGTCTGAGACTTCCCTGGAAATGATTTTAGCCGTTGCCAAGTCGCACTTTCGGGAAAGAGCGACAAAATCTCCGAACGAAGACATTCGATCAGCGCCTCTTGCTCTGGCATACGCACAAGCTAGTGGAGTTAAAGACTCAATCATGTCGTCAACCATGCACAACTTAGCTTGTTCAGCCGAAAGAGGGACTGCTACAGCAGCTCCAGCCGGAGAGACGTGTTTAAAACTGGTTGCAGCGGGAAGTTCTAAGGCTCGATCAAGTTCTCTAACCAACTGCCAACCGTTAAGAGCATCGCAAAGATTAATAAATCCAGGAGAACTATTCAGAACTTTCAAAGGTAATTTATCCAAGGTAGTAAACAGTTGAGCCGGTTTCTGATGAGGATTCATTCCATATCGAAGGGGAAGATGGGAAACAGAGCTGGAGAACTGCTTCCTAAAGTAATCAGAAATGGCGTCATCATACTGGGCCGTATGAGTGAAGGCTTTCAAAGCCAGTCTTTGTCTGGTGTTCAAAGAAGAATCACCGCATGTCGAAATTTCCTTAATCACAACTTCATAGTCTTGAGGATCACAAATTACAGTCACTCTGGAATGGTTCTTGGCAGCTGCCCGAAGGAGAGTCACTCCTCCAATGTCGATATTCTCCACGGCATCAGCCAGTTGGACGTCAGCTCTGGAAACAGTCTCAACGAATGGATACAAATTGCAGATCACAACCTGGATCATTTCGAATCCCTGCTTTTGGAGATCGCCCAAATCACTATCGGTCGTTCTTGATAGAATCCCGGCATGGACCGCTGGGTGAAGAGTCTTCACTCGTCCACCAAGCATCTCCGGAGCTCCAGTTATGTCAGAAACATCAGAAACCGGCAAACCATTCTCTTTCAGAGTTTTCGACGTTCCTCCACTAGCAACAAGCTTAAAGCCGAGATCATTTAAAGATCGACCCACTTCCACAATTCCCCTCTTATCGGACACACTCAACAAAGCCAACTTGTTCATCCCGATTCTCAAATGTAAATGGCACCACGATCAAAACAAGATCGATGAAGATCAATTTATTTATACGAAAATAAGGTCAATCACAACCGAGAGATTACTGGAATAAGGCTTATCTTCTTCAGTATAGCCAAATAACAACCGTCAGTAATTTACATCCAATTTAACAAATAAAGAAATTTGTTTTGATTGAATTATCAATCACTTTTCCCGCGTGGTTACAGTGATCTAGCAAATAATGGAACTTTTGCGCTGATGCAATTTATGTTTATTTTTTACTTCTGGAATATTTTCTTAATCTCATTTTATAAAGTGAAAGCAAAATTATATTTTTATTTTAATAATTNAGAAATTTGTTTTGATTGAATTATCAATCACTTTTCCCGCGTGGTTACAGTGATCTAGCAAATAATGGAACTTTTGCGCTGATGCAATTTATGTTTATTTTTTACTTCTGGAATATTTTCTTAATCTCATTTTATAAAGTGAAAGCAAAATTATATTTTTATTTTAATAATTTAGTTATTTGTTTACAACTGATATAAAATATTTATTGTAATATTAAAAAAATATGGCAATATGTTTTTTTTTTATTTCTTATTTTACAATTCACTAAGTTAAGCTATATTCGAAGCTTTTATTATATTAAAAGATTTTAAATTAACCAATTATTTTTTATTAATTAAAAAACTGAATATAAAACAAATAAAATTAATGAATATGTGTATAGTGCATAAAAGTTAATTATTTAAATAAAAACTTCTAAAAATTTTATAATTTTTGCAACAGAAATGGATAAAATTATGGATAAACTTCAAACACCGATCCTCATTTCAAATATCCCGCTTCATCTTTGTTTTTAAAAATTTGACAGTCGAATGTCAAACTTGAGTTTTTCTTGTTGATGTTTGTTTAGAAAGTTAGCTTTGGGAAAATAAACTAAAAATAAAACATTGTTAGTGCAACAGGTGCGTTAAAGAACACATGATATTATCATTTACTTTAAGTACTATTAGTTGGTTTGTGAAAATAGTTGTTTAACATGATTTTCGGCGTGTAAAAGTGAAATAATTTTTTGGTGATCGTGCGCGATCCTCAAAATTTCGACATTATTGTTTATTTTGTTCTTGGAAAGCTTTAAACAAAACGAATTGTTAATGAAAATCGATTTGATGATAACAATGATAGTTCTTCGAAACTAGGGCGACAATCAAAGTATTTCCCACGAGTTTGATCATAAGATCATGCTTTTAATGTTTAGTGATCGGTTGTATTTTCAACATTCCTTTTATTTTCGTTTTCAGTGGTTTAGTGAATGGAAAAACCTTAAGATTTTGGAATATTGTTGTAACGATGACAAATTATATAAGATCTGATTTATTTTTAGAAAAAGTAATAAAATTATCTAAAGGTTTTATAATAGAAAGGTTTTTTCAAATTTTCACAATTATAATAAACATAAAATTCGTTTGATTAGCACATGAGCATGTTTTAGTACAATTGGGATTATATAAAGCTAGATCCCTAGATAATATGACAAATTTCTTTTTCATATTTAGTTTCTTTGAATACCTTTTCTATAAAAAAAAGGTGAATTTATAGCTTAAATTTTATTAATAAATATTTCCCACTACATTCCAGAGGTAACCTCAACCAACGGGTGTTAGGCTTTCCATGATAATTTTATTTTCAGCGTATTAGTAGTCAATAAATAGCACCTAGACCGGTTTAAAAAAGATCCAGTCAATCCTACCCGCCCAGGGATCGAACCCATGGCCTCCGAGGAGGCAGACGAGAGTGTTACCACTTCGGCTATGGGCGGGCCTTTAAATTTATAATACTTACTACAAAAATTAAAATCTTTCTAACCTAATTTAAAAAATTAAATAAACCAAATAAGTTTTAGATCACAAAGTTATTTTAACAACGTGTAGAAAAAATGGACCATAATTACACACGAGTAAAATTCTAGAAAACGAATTAAATGAGTTTTGTATTGAAAAAACAGATGTTTAATTATATGTTTTTCCAACAAGTTTTTTTTACAAAATTTTATATAATTTATTTGCTATTTAATGGTTAACTATAAAATTAAGAATAAATAGACATCCCGATTTTTTCCTCCTTTTCATTCCAAGAGGGGAACATAAACCATTTTCGAAGCAAGCTTTATCTGTGTTTCGTTAATCATTGTTACTTGAAATGAGTGATTAGCTAATTGTCGATGAGATCATTTTAATTATAAATTACTTGTATTTTTTCAGGATACTTAAAATCTCAACCATGGAGGAACTAATTGTAATCCAGGCACTTAAATGTGAGATGTGTAAAAACACGTATAGCACAATGGAGGAGTTGGAACATCACCGGAAGAGTCACATCAAGGAGAGGCCGTTTAAATGCGAAGAATGTGACAGGACCTTTAATCTGAAGCACCATTTGGTGCGCCACAGGACAGTGCACACTGGCCAGAAGCCCTTCAAGTGCGATCAGTGCGGCAACAGTTACAACGACATGACAAATTTGAGACTGCATTTGGCGAAACATTCCGGCGAGAAACCATATAAATGCAACGATTGCAGCAAAGGATTTTGGCGAAAGTACCTGCTGGACGAGCATGTGAAGATTCACGAGGTGAAGGTTAAGGAGGAGGTAGTGGACTTTGACGAAATTGTCCCAACGGTGAAATTGCAGAAACTGGATGCGTTGGAGAATGTTGTTTTAGAAAAAAGTGAAGTGATTAATGGACACAAATGCCTAAAGTGTAACAGAACTTTTAAAAATGAAACGGGTCTGAGGTTTCACAATATGCGCAAGCATGAGGATCGGCCCTTCAAGTGTGATGTTTGTGAGAAAGCCTTTGCCTTCAAACCGGTTTTGGAGTACCACAAAAAACAGCACGTGAATCACGTGGAACGCTGTGAAAAGTGCGGTAATTTCTTCAAATCCCTCCTTGATTTACAGCTCCATTACGCCAGCCATGAGGACAATGCTCCCTTCAAGTGCAGCGTATGTAATAAGAAGTTCCCATTTAAAGCAAGCCTGCTCAGCCATTTACACACCCACGTCCCAAAGATGCCTCAAGTGGAAGAAGAGAAAAAGCCAGAGCCAATCAAAATAGAGGTGAAGAAAGAAGAGCAATCTCCCGAACCCATAATCCAAGACTACCCCATGGCAGATAACCTTATTTTTAAGGAATCAACTCTAGAAATAGTACAAGTTAAAACCGAGGACATAGTTGAAATAGAAGAACAAAGCTACGAATTGATGTCCGCATTTAAAATGGAACCTCCAGATGTGTTTTACGATCAAAACAACTTTGAAATTGAGCCCACACTCAATATAGAAGGGGATGAGTTTTACCAAGAGAATAATTTCGCTTTAATTTCGTCCATCAAGATAGAAGGTGACGAGTTCTACCACAGCTTTCCTTCCAATGGATATTCCGACCCCATTCCAGAACAGGTATCTATCAAACTAGAATTAGAAAACTTTTAAACTCCTATTGTAGCAATAAAATCAAAATTGATCAACGAATCTTATACTTATGATTTTACTTAAAATAGTCAATAAGATGACACCTAATAGCTTCCAGCTTTTGCTGGGCTTTTATGTTAAAACGTATTTTAATAACTTGAATCGTAAGATATTATTTTTGTTATTTTAAGAATTATTAGTTTTAAAAATGACATTGATTGTTAATATTTTTATTACTGGTATAGGTATTTAATTATGGTTCCTCTTCGTTAGACTTCTGCTGGTTGTTTTAGAGGGATCTTCTCATCACAATTAATTATATTTAAAAGATAATGATGTATTTAAAAACTGTTTTAATCTTATAGATGATTAGTAACAATGTCGATATTTCTGAGAGCTTATTAATTAAATCTGTTTATTATATAAGTTTTAAAAATCCGAGATCTTGGAAAATGAAATGCCTTATTTGATAATTATATTTTTAATTGAATATAAATTTGAATATTTTATAAATTCTTTGATATGAAAAGTGCAACAGGGTTTAATTTTTATTTGATTTATCCAAATTTTATGGTATTACATTTTAAAATATATATTTTTGATGCAATTTGTTTCAAAACGATTATATACTTATTTTTAGATATAAAACAGATAAAGATATTTGTGAAATGAAGACATTCCAGGCGCAAAATGCGTAATGTTTTAAAACAAATCTATTATATTGTAATTTCTCTTATAGTTTTTATTTTATGCTCTAGAATTACCTCCTCAGAGCCAATGCAAATACAGTGCCTTTTAAGAAAGTATTCTGTAAATATGTTTATGTTGTCTGTAATTATGAACAAATAAATTTATTTACTTATGAAAGTGCATTTTTTATTTATTATTATGATTTGTAAACCAATTTTGTTTGCAGCACGTGATCTACTATTTAAAAGTTATTTTTTCTTGATTTAGCAGTTATCAATTAATAATTTAAAAAAAAAACAAATACATGAAAATCACACAGGACACGTCGGGACGGCGAACCCCAAATATTTCTATTTCAAAATATAATTTTAATTGTAATAATTTGGATATTTTAATATAATTAAAAATGAGATTTATTCAACATGTGTTCCCATTTTTTTTCTCTTTCTTTGGATATAAATGGTGATTCATTTTGGAATTGTAATTACCTCTTTTTTCTATTTTTATTTCATTTCGAAATAATCTCAAATATATTCTGGTTCGTTTTTAATTACCATTTTTATAAGGGAGAGTCACCTTTGACCCTACAACAGGTTTCTCTATTATATAAAGTGTATAAAGTTGGGAACATTGATATAAATTATCCATTTAAAATACAACTTTTGTGGGGATAGTTATTTAAAAAGTAATAGCGGGTATTTGCTTTAGAACTATGCTATCACGTTCTCAAATTAACATTAGACATAGCCTTTGGGGGTAACCTGATAAAATTTATATCTTTCCAAAGAAAACTAAAAAATAACAAATTGTTGTTAGTTCCTTAAAGTAAAATGTACATATTGGTAAAAACGATAAATTAAATCCTAATTTTATGAAATGACAACATCTCCAAAATCGAAACTAAACAAGCCTAGTAACAATTTAAAACCATCGTTTAATGATAAAATACTCATAAAACCACAAATTCAAAATAACCCGCAAAGAAAAGTAAACAAATATACGAAACTTCATCGCCGTGTTTTTGCTGTCACTTACTGTCAAATGTGTGTGTTTGTGTGAAATTTTCTCAGTCAGAAACTCGGAAAATTCGAGAGTTTTGCATTTGGACAGTTCGCATTTAATGCTGCTTAGTAGACAATGCGATGTGATGGCCCAGTGATTGTGTGCGCGCTTCTGGCGGTCGTCTGTCCGCTGCTAGTTCTCTGCTATGACCCGTACCAGGTTTTGGGAGTCGGACGAAAGGCGACCCAGCAGGAGATCCGACGGGCGTACAAGAAGCTGGCCGTCGAATGGCATCCCGACAAGTTGGCAGCTACCAGCGATGCCGAGGCGCAGAACAAATTCGTGGAAATAAAGCAGGCTTATGAGCTTTTGTCGGATCCGGAGCGGAGACGAGTTTACGACCAGCACGGCATCACCAATGAGGACTCGGCCATGTTCCAGAAGGGACAGCATGATTACAGTCAGTACGGCCGGTTTACGCCCGATCCATTTGAGGAGTTCTTCGGCCACCATCGGTTCCACTTTGACCAGGACATAAGTCTCTTCCACAAACTCTCAATCACCACAAAGTACTTTGACACCAGTATCTTGCCCAAGAGCCAGTTCTCGCCCCACATCCTCATGTTCTACTCCGACTGGTGCTTCTCCTGCATGAAGGCGGCCAACTCCTTCAAGAAGCTCATCGACACCCTCGAACCCCTCGGCACCGTCTTCGCCACGGTTAACGCAGGCCACGAAAATGGCCTCGTCCGGCGCCTCGGGGTTCACTCTCTTCCCTGCATCGTCCTAGTTCTAGATGAACGCACCTACGTCTACAAAGACAGTGTCTTCAGTGTCCAAAGAGTAGTTGGTGAGTATTTGTAATTTATAATTTAAGTTTAGACATTTTTTTAAAATTTAATCGGGATATTAGTTTAGTTAACAAACAGTTACTTTTTTCTACTACGCATAGACTGGACACAATAAAGTTGTGCGTAATTGTTGCGTTCATAAGATATATTGACTTTGAATATTTAAATGTCGCATTGTAGAAGACAAATTGTCTTTGCCAATGAAATGAATCATTTATGGTTAATATTTAAGGGTTTATATCTTTATTTCTTTATTCTATTGAACAATATTTGCATTTTAGTAGCCAATGCTTCTTCTATAAATTGTTTCATAGACGTACAGTATTGAATAAAGAATAATCAAATACCCGCAGACAATTACAAATAATGTAAATACACAAAATAAGTACTTTGTACCAAAATTCAACTACTAAAAATTATAATTTTTAATCTTAGTAGCTTCGAATAAAAATATTTTTTGGCGTTTATCATGAGTGTAAGGTGCTCTATTTCCGTGATATATTGAAAAATTCAAACCGAAACTTTTTTTTATATTGCTTATATGTCGTACTTAATAAATAGCCCATAAATATGCAATTTGTATAAAATTTTGTAAAAAAAACTGATTGGGAAAACATAAGTAAACTCCCTTATCTATTAGAAAACTCATTTCATTCGTTTTCTGAATTTCTACTCGAATTTAATTATGGTTTATTTTTCCACACGTTGTTTAAATAACTATTAAATCTTAGAACTTTGATTTTGAAATTATAGTTTTTGTCATAAAATTAACGCCTTTGTATTAAAAGGTGAGTTTTGAATCTTTACTTTATTTGCCAATTTTTTACATTCATAAAAAATATGGTCTTGCAAGCGTTATCCTGGAGCTTATTTGTCCGATTTGTTATTTAATAAAAATTCTCTTAGCGAATTAACAGATTCAGATTAAAATCTCTATATTTTTTTATTTTAATTCAAAAGTATAGGCAATACAAAAATATTAATAAGAAAATAGATGTTAATAGTTATTTATACTACAAGGTTGATAAGATAAGGCATTATTAAGCACAACGGTTTTTTTAGGCCACGAGCGTGTCGAGTGTCATAAAGAAGGCCAGAGTGTTTAGTAATGCTTATCGACCGTGTTTTATACAAAATTTATGCATTTTTTAAAATAAATTAACATAAAAATCTTAAAAATTCTTCGAATTTCTGTAAAAATATATGTATTAAATATATCGATTGTAATGTGGGAAAGAGATAGAACATTATTGTTTTTGAATAAATTTAAATAAGTCAGTGTAACTGTTTCGCAATGTCGTTGAACTTGAGTGATGTAATAACCCTTTTCACATGAGTATTAAACGCTATTTTGTGTAATTCTGATAAAAATACCATTTAATAATTGTGGAACGAGTAAGACATATTCTAATTAAAATAGAGGGAGAACCACCTCTTAATAAATGTGAATTGATTGGAGAGAGAAAGAAAAATTCCCATCGCAAACCAATAAACTTTATCGACTGTATTTTAAATTTAAATAATAAATTTATAGAGATTTAGTTATGACAACAATATGTAATTTCATTAAATTGTTGACTAATTAGCGTGAAAATTTTGAAATATTACCGCACTCGTGCTGTAAAGTAAACCGTTAAATACCTAATTCTGTAAAAAGGCTACTTTTCGATACGGAATTGCACAAAATATTAATTGACATTGAAGAATTTGTTGAACTAAATTAGTAAAAATTAATATTAATAATTAGAAATTCGTAATTTCGAAATTAAACTCTAATAACTATTATTTCTTCCTTTTGGAGAATCGGTCATTAAAATGTACTTTCTTCACATTAAAGGATGATGAAGAAATTACACAAATCAATAATGAATGGTTAAATAAAAATGTAGGTCAACAATAAATATCAATCCTAAATATAGAATGACAATAAGTTCATTTTAAACCGATAATCCATTGTCACCAAACAATAATTTTTGTGCAATAGATTTAGGTATAACCTCCAATTAGCGTGCGGTAATGTTCTTTATACTTAGATTTATATCTAAATTACTTTTGAAATTATAAATGTTTTCAAAATCTCTAATTTTAAATGGATTTTTGCGATTTTTTATGGAAATTACATAAAACTTAGTACGAAACTTGGTAGATAATGGTACTTTTCGAATCTTGTATAATAATATTAATTAATTAATGTTTTCTTTCTGCTAATTCTTTCAGAATTTTTGCGACAAAAACTGCCATACAAGCTGATTCCTACTGTGAGAGACCCAACGATGGACACGTTTCTGGGTGGCTGGACTGACAATCGGGTGCGCGCCCTGGTGATGGAGCCGAGGACGCAGCCCCGCCTTCGATACCTCATTGCCGCTTTTCACTTCCGGCAGCGCGTTGCCTTTGGCTTTGTGGAGCTTAACTCGCCGCAGAGTCGCTTGATCCGGGAAAAGTATCAGGTGCATCCCAGTTTGGACACGGTTCTCATCTTTAACGAGGACTTTGGTCGGCCAGTGGCAAGCGTTTCGATGTCGGACATTCCCCTGACCACGCTGACGAATGTAATAAGCGCAAATCAGTATTTGGCACTGCCCAGGCTCTCCTCCCAGCAAATGCTAGAGGGAGTCTGTCCAGCGGAGTGGAACCGACCCAGGAAGAGGCTATGTGTCATTTTGATCACAGAAAACACCGAAACACATGAAGAGGCGAGAAAAACTGTGAGAAAAATCGCCCTCGAAGCGGATTATAGCAAAGAAAGAGTTCGATTTGCTTATTTGTTCAAAGAGCGACAAATTGAGTTTGTTAATGCGTTGACAAGAGATGACGATGCAGCTCTTCTGAGATTAGTAGTGATTTGGCGAAGGGATCCAACCCATGTCAAGTTCGAATGGGTCCAGGGATCGATTTTCGATACAGAAACCCAAGCACCAGCCTCGTTTAATCACACTAAACAGAAAGTCGATGAAACAATCCAACGTTTACTTCGTTCGACAGAAGCCCTGAGTTATGAGGCTCAAGTGCAGGAGTTGTTGGATGAGCACGCTCAAGGGATGCTGTCGAAGGTGCTGAACAAAGTGTTGATCACTTTCGAGTACCTTGGTGATAATCTAGGACAGGAACACATCCTTCCCGCGGTCTCTGTTCTCGCCACAGTTGGATTTATTCTAGCAGTCGGTTATTTAATGTCCTACCTGGTTAGGATGGAAGAGGAGGCGATCAATAAGAAGAAAATGGGAGCGACAAATGAGAAATCGACCAATTCGAGTGGAAATAAAACGACGTCAACGTATGTGCCGGAGCTGAAACTGCACGAATTGAGAGCAGAGAAATATAATGGACTGGTTAGGCTCCTCAAACCCGGTTGTCGTACTATCGTTCTAGTCACGGACTTGCAGTCCCGCAATAAACTTATTCCCGCTTTCCATAAAGCAGTGTGGCCCTACAGAAAGTGAGTAGTGATTTTTGGGAATTGATATTTAATTAAACTATTTATTCATTTTATTCGTTCTTATCTAAATGAAGAGTATCTTAAGGTTTAGATTTAAACATGTTTCCAATTCAAATCCTTTTTCGTTCAATTATTTTATAACATAAATGATTTATTATACCAAAAACAAATTATTTAAAATCTTTTATTAACTATTATAGGCTCAGCCTTAATTTTATTTCAAAGCTATCCTCAAACAAACCAATTGAAACCTGGACTAACAGATCGACTCTTATAGAGAATGTCTTGTTATAATTTGTTATTATTTGTAAATTAGTTCATTAGTTTTGAAATTTATTCTATATTTATCGATATGAAAATTATAACATTAAGTATATTAAATTTGGAGAAATTGACAAAACAATAAAAAGTGACATTAAACTTTGCGAACAAATATAATGAAAATTTCAGCGCTCAGCAGTCTTAGCATAGATTAATAGTATTTTCCAATATCAACTAATTTTTAATTCATTTTCTTGTTTTTAATAATTTTTCAATTATATTAAACTTTTAGTTTACCATATTAGTATTTACGCAAATATCTATTTAGACTGAGAATTAACATAAAAAAGTCGTTTTCTCTTCTCAATAAACTTTATATTTTAGATATATTTATCTCATGTTTAATAAGTATAGTTAAAACTAGTATGTTGTTTTAAAATATATACGAAAACATAATTTTGAGATAAAAAAAACAATGGATATTAGTTGTGAAACTAATCCTGTACCAAAAATGAAGTCGTATTTGGCGCTAAAACTTTAATGGTATGTCAGAAACGTATAGGGCCTTTTATAGATGTTTTAATTTGTTAATACAAACGTGTATAGTTTTTTAAAACATAAAACTAGAAAACTAAGTAAATTTATAAATAATAATGCAGATTAGAGGGGAATAATAGAGGTCTTCTTCACAAATTTTGATTTTTTAAAACGGTAAAATAGAATGAATACATTTACAACAACAATCATTTCTTTAACCAATATTTTTAGTCTATTCAATTAAAAATAATTATGTTTACTTTAACAATATAAAAAAATATACAATATTTTAGGAACTGATACATCAAAACAAAAAAAGGAAACTTTTACTCAAATACTCCGTTCTCCTAAAGTCATTATAATTTTCGTAAATACAAAGATAAATCGTTTAAAAATTTTAAGATTGGTGATTAAATGTCAGTCCGTTTTAAATTATTCTCTATGAGAGTAATAGCTCATAACTTCGACGATTTTAATAAAATATAATTTTTTATGCTAAAAACAAAAACTGTATTTAACAAATTAAATAAATAAAAAATAATAATTTCAATTGATCAACGCGTTATTATCTTATCGCCAAAATAAAAAGGACAAATTGTAACAAGACAGACTCTAACACCCTACTAAATCCGGAATGTTTCCATCAGTGGACGAATGAGAAAGACCGGGCATATTAGGGAGGGTGATATTCGACGTCGTAAAAACAATAATCGATTATAGAGAAGCTACTTGTATGTTTGTGAGCTATAGATCCCGAGTGTAGTTCAAACAGTCAATCCAACATAACATCTTTTAGAATACACATTTCATTCGTTTCCTAGAATTTTTCTAGTGCTTAATTTTTCCCACACGTTGTTTAAAAATCTATCGTTCAACGCTGTTTTATACTCTACAACCGAACTTAAAATAAAATCTGTTTTAATTAATAAACCTATACAACTTACACCTGTTGAAGTTTATTAGCAACTTAAGAAATTATTTCAAAGAAATTTTCAGAAAGTTTAATAATATATTGGTTTTCTTTTCAGAAATAAAACGCTGATGTTTTCCCACATGCTGATTGAGCGGGGACTGACCTGGTACACGGAATTGCTGCGACTGTCACTGTCCGAGTCGCCGGATTTGCAGATAAATCCTCGGAACTGCATTGGAACTGTGATCGCTCTGAACGGGCACCGGAAGTACTTTTGCATGTATCACGCTAAGCACCCGGAGTCGAACCGAGGCGCCAAGAGGATGATGAAGATGCAGCGGCATTTAAGTGTTAATATGAGGGATGCAGAGGCTGGCTCTTTCCTGCCCTTTGAAGACAACGAGTCTGATTACTCGGATTCGTCTGAGCCGACCATTTTGCTGGAGGAGAACCTCCTGGACGGACTCAGCAACTGGCTGGATCGGCTCTTTGAGGGCACCACGCATCGGTATTACATTAATTACTGGCCCGATTTTAATACGAAATAGAACAATTCAGAGTTTAGTTTAATTGGCGCAAAGCAAACCAAAGATCGTGATGTGACAAATGCAGTTTCCAGATTTAAAATTATATTCAAATTCACAATTAGGAGAGGAAATTTGATGGAAGCCTGGAAAAGTATTCAGTGGCTATTGAGCGCGGATGATCACAATTGTTGCTAGTCATAATTCTTATTAACCCTTCTTTTAATTGATTGTGTACAGACAACAGGAGATTTATGTGCCGTTTTTAGGATAATTTAACCGTTAGATTGTAATGACTTTGAATTAAGGTGTTTAGTTGTTTTCTACTTAGTAAACCGGCTCTTTTTTTTATTATTCCTGGAGTTCTCCCGATTAAAAAGGAAGACATTTTTTAATTTGCCTTAGTCTTGGGCATATCTCCGCACCATATTTATAACCAATCGTAATAGGCATGTTCTTCTATTTGTTACCAATAAACACAAACTAAAAAGCGAATAATAAAGAATCCCGAACTTAGTATGTTGTGTCCTTTATTGTTGTTTGTTTTCTGTTTTAATCATAATTTTTCGCATTAAATTAAGTTAATCGATTGCATCTACTTATGAAGACTTTTTTCGCACGAGTTGTAGCCCATTCCAATGCCGACACCCGTTCCCATGATAATAGGCCAACTTCTTCGCTTCAGGAACAGCAGGCTGAGCACAGATCCGAGGAACAGTCCGCCGCCTTAAACAAATTGAATTATGTAATAATCAGGTAACACTTTTAATGTCACAACTTACCAGCCTTGATAAGAGTATCAGTGAGGCATTTGTCGATTTTGCGACCGTATTCGTCCTCACCGAAAGGCTTCAATTGCTGGTTGGCGCTCATTTTTCCGGATTAGGAATTTTCAGTCGGAAACCGTGACAGCGAGAAATGTCAAAAACTGTACTTTCTCGACTGTCAAAATTCAAATTCCAACAATTTTCAAATTGGTAAAAAACGGCAGTTATAGTTTTTTATTTGAGTTTTTTTGCTTTAATATAATAATATTTGTACTGTGAAGACAAACAATTCACTTAAGATTGTTTTGCGTAGAGTTTTAATTTGTTAAAAATTTGTATTTATATAAGTATTATTTTATAAATAATAAATAAATGCAAAAAGGATAAATAAATTTATTTTAATAAGTAAATAGTTTTAAATATGGAGAGATAAATATTTTTCTTAAAGACAACAATATAAATTGTTTTGTACAACTCTCAAAGCTTAATGATTTCAAATTTATAGACCAATTTTCGTCACCACCAGGACTGGTTGGACAGGATCAAGTCAATTCAACAAACCCTGGATGAAGAAACCCATGTGGTAACTCGGAGCTACCAGTCGATTATGGGCCGATGGATGCATAACTTGCAAGAATTTGAACACCGTTATTTCAATGAATTTTATCAAAAAATTATCAACAATTACATATGCAGCATATACTGTATTGTATTGTACAATTGGACCAAAC
>JXOV01017857.1:0-10574 GCA_001014945.1 Clogmia albipunctata | reverse complement strand
ATTAATTGTGGCTTCGTTTTGGCGCCAAAACAATTTCCCTTGTATTATATTGGGGCAAAGCAAAACAGAATTATTTTCTTCGAGAGTCGAAGCAAGCGGCGTTCAACGTCATTCGAATTCGGGAGCAGTGCGTCTCGTTCGCACTTTTGCTTTGTCCCATTCGCCATCTCTTGCTCGAGTACATTTTCATTTAGAGTATAAAACTTATTAAAATGGCATTTTTAACCTTTTATTGATGAAAATTTGTTTTGAAATGGTTGTTTATGTAAATAATATACAAACAACATCAATTCTGTGTAGCTTTGTTGAAAATTCGTTAGAAATTATCTGGTGGTCAAAGCGGCCATTGGAAGAGAAATTCGATTTTGTTTTACGTGCAAATCCACTTTTCGCATCTTTTTAAGAATGTGTGTCAATTTTTTGGTAAATTCGCATACAAAAAAGGCCGCTTAATTCTCATTGCCAATTCCCGATATTATTTCCTTGGTTACTGCCTGCCTATTTTATTTATTAATTTTTTTTTTTTATTTTTATAGTAAATTACTCAAATCAACCCGAAAAAGAAAATGGATAGGCCAAAGCGTCCTCTGTCTGCATACATGTTGTGGCTGAACGAACACCGTGAGGTCATCAAAAAGGAGAATCCCGGCATCAAAGTGACAGAGATTGCCAAGAAGGGAGGCGAATTATGGAGGGGAATGAAGGACAAGAGTGTGAGTATCTTACAGAGTTACAATCTTAAGAATCCAACCCCACGAAATCGATTTATTCACTAATTAACGGGTGGAAAATTTTAAAATGAAGTGTAGAACTAATAAGTGCATATTAAATTTAAATATCTTAGATTTGTTTAAAATAATATTTTTGACAAACATTTGCTTCTATACCAATTTGAAACATATACTACTACACAGCCATCATTTAAAAAAAACATAAAATTTTGGAACACTTCTAAGAATATTTTAGATCAAATTGATATGTAATTGCAAATATTAGTGATTTTTTATTAGAAGAAAAATAATTATCGATCATGTTCTATATAAGATTTTATGAATTTTTAAATAAATTAAACGAAATTTTTTAAATACATAAGTTTTTATTCTAAAAAATATATTTTACAAGAAATGAAATAAAACTAATAGCTATTTATTTGATTCTTATCCAGGAATGGGAGGCCAAGGCCGTCAAACGCAAGGAAGAGTACACCAAATTGGTGAAGGAGTTTGAAGCTAACGGTGGCTCCACAGACTCGAAGAAGCGCAGCAAGGCGGCGAAGCGTCCTGCCAAGAAGAGCAAGAAGGAGTCGGAGGATGATGAGTCCGACGATGGGAGCGATTAATTTCTTAAAATAAAATTAAAAGATGCCGAGGAGCCACCATGAATTTCATCTGCGACACGGGGACATGGTGGGCATTGCGGGCGATTACTGGGACGGGGTTTCAAAGGACAAATAAAAACGAAAACCCTCCGGCGAAAAAAAGGCAGACTTCCCCAATTACTCCTCACACTGATGAGTACAACACGCATTTCTCTTTACAATAGGACTATTTTATTTAACTGTACACCAATGTCATTTAATAAATTTTAAGAAACCGAGTCAGAAGTGTTTAATTAATAACTAAATCTGTTTTTTTTTTATTAGTTTAAATTAGTCTCACTAATTTCTTTAAAAATAATTTTTATTATTAAAAATTAGTACAAATTAATTATGTGTATTGAATATAATTTATAACTAAACAGTATGTAATTATGAAAGGCTTTATAGAGAAAGCATTGGTTACTAAATTGATTGACTAAATGATTTTTTAAAAGTTAGTTCTTAAAATTTTTAAGCTTTTTCTTGAGGTAGAATGAAACGTAAATTTTGTAATTATGGCGAGAAGTTCAGCACAAGCTCCTTTTTAATGAGAGTTAATTCCGGTTATCTTCATTTGACTACAAATACGAGTACTAAACTGTGAATTGAACAAAACCATAGCAACCTGAAAATTTTGTTTACAAACAACGAGAAAAAGATTAAGAAATAAACGATTCTTAAAGTCCATTGTTCAGATAGATTATAAATAATTAAACATTGTAACAGCATATAAATCGGATCCTAATATTTGCGTGGAAAACTGCTAAAATCCCATTTGATTAAAATTTACTATTTCTAGGTTATAATCTGAAATGACAATTAAATCATTGTTGTTAAAAAAGCGCGCCTTAGAATTGTGAAATTATCTTTTCGAAAAATAGTGGATTTCTTCCTGGAGTATTAAGACATAACGACCGATGTAAAAGGTTCACTGGTAAGCCTAAGATCCATATTATTGAGAAAACACCATTGTAAATCGCTTATTTTCAGAGCGCCGGCAAATTGAAGATGACGGGCCAAAACATCGTGTTTAAGAAAAGCAAAACTGGCAAAGTGGAGACGATCAACGGCAGTGATATGGAGTTTGTAAACTTCCAGAGGTTGATCGAAACCTATTGCATCCGAATATTCACCCAGGCTGGTACTTTGCATAGGTTTAGTGGGTTTAAAGATCAATACCAGGAGAAATTACTTCCTTCTTCAAAACCAAGTACAAGCAAGATATGTTGGAAAAGGAGTAGTCCTTCAGACGTTGGAATTAGGGAACTGCTCATTTCAATGGCTCTTTTCTGAGCTTTGATGTGGAAAACAAGACCAGCTTTGAAATCACTTTAAATGTCGTCTTACAATGCACGACCGGTAAAAATGAAGTCGCTTTGGAATTCCATTAAAATGACGACGCTCCTGTAGGACTCCTGGAAATGTAATTTCCTAAAGCAAATGTTATTTCTACAGATACAATTTTCATCTTCTGATAACTGCCATATCTCACTCCAAGGTTAGTACATGAAAATTCGTTTAATTTCTAACAGTAATTATAGTATTCTTCTATAGAAAATTAGATATTTCTTGATTAAGTTATGAGTATCTTTAGATAAAATGGGCAACACTTACAATTATAATAGTAATCTCTATAAAACATAATCAATAATAAATGCCAATCGCTTTGTATTTGATAAAAGACTTCTTGAATTTTAAGCACAATAATAGTGTTAATTACCTTTTTATTAGTTAAAAGAAATCTAATAATAATCTTCCCACAATATTCTATAACGGAACTGGGGTAGTTTTCTTAACCTCAACCAACGGGTGTTAGACTTTTCCTGAATTTTTCTTTTTCAATATATTATTAGTCAATTAATAGCTACGCCCATTTATTTTTTGTGCCATTACTTAATTATATTTTGCTATGAAAATTATTTTACAAAGTTATATTCATAAATGGAAAAACTTTTTTCGCGCTGAAATATGTCCGCCGGGATTTGATCCCACGACCTCGAGTCAAGGGTGACTAGACCACACAAGCGGACTTATAAGAGAAATCTAATTTATCAAAATCTAAACACACATAGGGCTATATAACAATTCTGCTAATATTTTTGAGTGAATTCATAGCCGAAATGATTAGTACCCAGCTGTCCAACTTCAAAATTATGTATGAACAGTTTGTAGGAAATTTAATGATCTTCAAAATAGTAAAGTTTGATTTAAATACGTTGAGTCGTTTATTAGCTATGGTTATTTGAACTCAAAAGTTTTTCTAATAATTCGAAAGAAGGGTTTTTAGACTTTCCAAAAAAAAATTCGATCTGTATATATTGAACAATAGATTATCAACTATTTCAGTCTAAAAAAAACACCAAAAACTCTTTCTTGTTGGCGCATTAGAAGAAAATAAGCAACACATTTTAATTAAAATTTAATTGAATACCCTTGTCGTTAAATGATGAAACACAGAGTATCTGTTAATCGGTTGTACTTCAAGAGTCTAAGAACTCTTCTAGGACTAAAATCATACCCTTCCAATAATGAGACAGTGACCTTCAAATTCAGCTTCCTTGGCTAGACGCAGCTCCTTTCGGAGCATAGGGCAGCGACCTTCAGATAGATTTTTTTAAATGCAATACATATTGTTTTCTTTTGACGATGAATTAGGCAAGAGATCAAGTAGAAAAGAAATTGTTATAGCATTTTGAATTGTATTTTAAAACAAGTTATGTACATAAAAATTTTGGCATTTATATTACTATATCAATATTCTTTTTAAAAAAATTTCAGAGACATTCGGATGAATCAACTTTAATCCAAATGAACAGGAATCATATGTGACCAATGACAGCTTGGTAAAACAAAATTATGGCGAAGAACAAAGGAACGAACAAGTAATAAGAAATCGTATGAAAAGATCAAAACTGTAATAGAAAAGAGTGAAAGAAAGTCCAAGCTGAAGTAAGCCGAAGACAAGCCCAAAAGACTAACGATAACGTTCATTCCGAATGATAACTAAGGCTACGCTAAAAAGGATAATCCCTGCATTTAGTCCACAGACATCGCCAAAACGCAAAACGGTAAGTTTATTTTTCATATTTGTAATTATTTTTAAATGTACTATGTTTAGTTATTTTTGTTCAAACAAATATTTTGGCATGTATTCAAATTATTCTTTGCTTTAATTTATTTAATTTAACTCTAATGAGGTGATCCCTTCCTTTGGTCTGAAGTTCTATTGTCCTCCCTCATATCACTGCCCTGAATCTTGCTCATAAGTTTTAGTCCTAGTAGGAACTTGGTCTAACTTCAGGGTATGGAGTTACGCCGCAGTTGAGCTTATTGTTTTTAGATGTTTCCACCCCTCCGGAATTATTGCAACGCAGTTTTTTAGCAGATGAAGAGGAGTTTTCGCTCCATCCCCACAGAACTGGTATTTTTCTTTTTCGTTGATGCCTAGCTGTCACAAGTGCCTGTGACAATTTTGACTGGTCTCTATTGAGGAGCATAAGGTCCGAGGTTCTTTTGGGGTTGTATCCTCCCATTGACGCTTTTGAGTGCACTAGCCTGGTAATTTTACCCATTCTCTGCACATTTTGAATCTGTCTCTTTGACGGCTTCCTTCTTTGAGGATATAGGTACATAGTTTTAGGATTGATTCAACTTATCATCATCGTTAGTGCCTAAAAGTCCGTCCTCTCCTGAAAGTAGGCTTCTCTTCTAGAATTCCACTATTTTCTATCTGCTGTTAGTCTTCTCAAATCATGTCCGAAACATCTTCTCAGATCATCGAACCATCGTTACGCTGGTCGTCCTCGAAGTCTGACATCCGCTCTGGGTATCCAACTGTTTACTAGATTACTCCAATTATTGGCTCTTGTAACGTTGAAGACGAATACCCATCTTTCTTTCCATGTGTCTTTGACTTACAGCAATTAGCTGTATTGTTATTTTTGCCAAAGGTCATGTTTCACATCCGTACGTTAAGACTGGTAACACACACTGATTATAGAACTTTGCTTTTATGTGTTGTGGAATATTGACGTGATGATTTAGGACATTGTTTAGCTTACCAAAGGCTGCCCAAGATAGTCTTATACGTCTTGTTATTTCTTCGTCAATATTCCCAAAAGACATGTCTTGACCCAAATATACATAATCATTTACTAAATCTATTGCATCGTCAATTATCATTTTTAAAGTCCGTCCATAAACATTTGATACAGCTTTGATTTTTTGTAGTTTATTTTCAGTCCAATTTGTCTTGATGCTTTGTAAAGGCCATTTAAAAGACAATTAATGTCTAATTGATTGCAAATAAGACAATATCGTCAGCGAATCTCAGGTGATTTATATATTGTCCATCTATTTTGATTCCTTTTTCTCACAAGAGGACCCTGTGAAGATTACTGTTTTACTCAGCGCTCTGAGTAAAAAAATAATTGATTCCTTTTTTCTCCATTTAAGTGTTCTAAACATGTCCTCCATCGCTGCTATAAAAAGTTGTGGTGAAAGAGAGTCACCTTGTCTTATTCCACGGAAGTCAACTTAAATTAAATGAAAATTCTATTAAGCGTTCGTAGAGATTTGGGTGTAGTTTTTAGATCTGGGTGTTAGCAATAATTCATATTGAAAGTAGTAAATAGTAAAATTTTTTCAAATATTTGTTTTAAATTAACGTAATCCTCTTTTTAGTTTCATTTTTATTTCAATTACCAAATTTAAGTTAAGAATTATTTTAATCGCCTTATTTTAATAGTTATAATCACATTTCGATCACTCGAAACTCGACGGGCTTAAAATCACATGGTTTAATTGCTGCTGATCAGACTGCTCAATAACTTTTTCAACAGAAAAGGCTCCTAAAATGCTGCAACAACAAATCTGTAACTTCGAATTGTCTAGTGTTGGACTCCAATGAGTTCTACCGCGTGGTTTTGTTAAATAGCAATGGTTTTCTTTTCGTTTAAATTATCGAGGGCATAAAAATGTATTAATTTAGTTCGAAAAAACAAGAGATTTTATAAGGAACTCGTGATATCTTTGAATTAATGAAAGCTTCGAATTATCGCAATTTTGAATTTTCGAGAGTTGACTGTATTTAAATAACATGTTGGAAAAATGAAACATAATTAAGCACAAGTAGAATGCTAGAAAACATCAAATAAAATGAGTTTTATCAATTATACGAGTTATAATTATGTATTTCACCAACCATTTTTAAACAAAATTTTATACAATTCGCTTATTTATTTAAATATCAAGTTAAGAAGACTTTCCGGTAATAAATTAAGGCCTATAAAATCAATATAGGAACGTAGATATCAAGCGAATAGAAATTTAGGCATAAATAATTTTATTGCGGAATTAGAGTTCCATCCACTATATCGTTTATATACCACATTTAGAAACCAGAACCGCCGTTTAAGAAAATTTTTAATTCATTTAAAGCAAATAAATTAAAATTAATTAATAAAACATTTTCTACTTTATTAAAGAGACAAGAAAATTGTTAAAAGTTATTTAAACAACGTGTGAGAAAAATAAACCAAATTAATCACGAGTTAAGTTTTAGAAAACGAAAGAAATGCGTTTTCCAAAAGAAACAAGTGTTTAATTAATTTACAATTTAAAATAATGCATAATTGAATAGAATTGGATTATGAATTACTTTCTAGAGAAAGCATTGGCTACTAAAATGTAAATATTTTTTAATAGAATTGTATAAACGATTTTAATTTAAACTTCTAACAATGTTTCGAGAAGCGTACTTTAAATAATATAGATATAAAACTAAATACCTCGAGTAACATCTGCATTTCTCTTCATAATTGTTTGGGTAATCTGCATTCAAATGCAATTTAATGTTTTAAAGCGTTGTCGTTTGAATTAAATTACATAGGGAGTGAACCAAGGATATTCACCCCAATTTAGAGAAATGAGCTACGAGTTTATGAAGCGAGTGAAAAGAAATGAACGTAAACAGAAATCAGCTGTTCGCTTTTAGCCGGCTTTAATATTTTAAAATGAATGCAAATTCATTTTAAACGTATTATGTTTTGAAGTAATTTAGTTCTATTTTAATATATTGTTATTGTTTATACAAAATTTTCTTTTGTAAAAGTACTAATTGATGGTATAGAATTAGATTTGTATTGTTTTATAACAAGCCCATTTTCTTCCCTTTTCAATTATGTTGTCCCTTTAAAAACTTTTTAAAACCTAAAAGCGTTACAATGTGCTGATGATGGATTAAAAGCCCAGCGGTGGTTCCGAGGAAAAGCGAAAGAAGGATACAATACCTGGAAGCGGTTCTGGCAGTGATTAAGCCAGATCCATGTCCAAAATCTCATATTTGTATCAATCCTTTAAATGTTGTTTCTAAAATCTAGAATAAATATTTAAAATATTTAACATCAAGATTATAGCCAAAATTAATCTTGGTTTTAACTAATTCTTTTTACTGGGAATTGTTTAATTGTGTCCCTTTTGCTGGGTGGGAATTTCTCTTGTTAATTTTCTTAAGGTTCCCGATTCAGAGTTTGCTCCGTTCACTTCTCGGCCTCTTTTCTCCTCTTGTCACCTTTTTCAGGCTTAAATTATTGCCCGGTTTCGGTATTATTGCTGTTGCTGCCTTTTCTGTGCGAGCGGCGGCAAACATATTTTCCCTCGTCAACGTTCCCGCTTTCAACGAACGAACGAGGGTTGATTCGGCCCTTGCATTTTGTTGTTGCTTTCTCCGGCTCTCTTTATCTCTCTATGAGTGTAGGGTAAATTGTACTGCTTCCATCCGTGTACAAATTGTGTGGAACGAACGAAAGGCCGCCAACTACCAGGAACAAAAACACACACAGAACACAGCCAGAAAATTATGGCCATTTCGATGAATGTTAAATATTCAGTGGATTTTGTTTTAGCAGTTCATTTTCAATTATTAATTACATTATTTAAAATTTGCAAATTATTCTGATTTTTTAATTAATACCCTTTAATGAAGGTTTTAAAGGATTATCACATAGAAGATTAAAAACAATTGGACATTTTTTCATTAATTTTTGAATTGTTAATTATTTTACTATATCATTTTTAAATATTGTGCCAAAATCAGAATGATTTTTAAAAGATTGATCTACTAAATATAATTTATGTTTTATGATGAACAGTGAATTTGGGAAATATATAATAATTCAATAATAAATATGACGTAGAACTGTATTGGTTGAATTGATTGGGAATATACAGTGACACCGATTCTAAATCGAACAACATTTGGTGAAGGGTACGCAAGGCAGGTTCTCTTTACATGAACGACAATCGGTAGTCTTTTTATTTTATTATATTTATTATCTTATTAACAAAATATCCAACATTCAAAATATATTGTATTTAATTGAAATTTGCCTTCATCAGAAGATTTTCGGTAATCGGCACGTATTTCAAATCAAAGACATAGCTACACAGCAAAGCCCTATAACATAATATCGTTTATTTCGTAATCAACTCCACTTGTTAACTTATTTTTTTTATACAATTCTATTGATATGTTTACATTTTAGTAACCAATGCTTCCTTTAGAAATTGTTTTGTAATCGTACAATGTTGAATAAAGTATAATTCAATACCCGCAGACAATTACAAATCGTGTAAATACACGAAATTAGTACTTTCTACCAAAATTCAAATAATAAAAATTATAATTTTTAATCTTAATAGCGTAGAATGAAAATATATTTTGACGTTTTTCATGTCTCTATAATAAAGAGAACTGATTTTTTAATCAATTCACATTAAATGACAAAAAATAAAGTTCTTCTTAAATGTTGATTATGGCTTTTAAATGTGGTTTAAATGATGAGTGCTATCACGAACATATCAGTGATACAGTGCATGGCGCAAGGTTGTCGTGATATTTTGAAAAATTGATACCTAAAGTTCTATTCGCTTGACAAGTACTTACCTTAATTATATGTGTTAAGACCTTAATTTAGTATTGGATTTTCTTCATATTTCGCGGAAAAATAGCTAATAAATACGCGAATTGTATAAAATTTTGTAAAAAAACTGGTTGGAAAAACACATAATTAAACACTCGAGATTAATTATGGTTCATTTTTCCTACATATTGTTTAAATAACTATTTTACCCGGATGAAATCCGTGGACAACCTAGAGATATCGGGGTCAAGGTACTTTCCCCCAACGAGAACTGCATTACAATCAGGGTTGTTGAGATCCTTCACGGATCTCAAATATGTTAAGATTTCCACTGAAGACTTTGAGGCGTATGAGTTTGACTCATACAATTAAGATTAAAATCAACTCCTAGACTACTAGTACAAGGCTTTGTTTAAGCTTTTTTTCAGTTTAATTTACTATTGGCTTTTATTCGAGGAAAATCTCCTAATCTGTAGTTTTTTAATTAGATCAATATTGATTGGTTTTCGACTTAGAATCTGAGCCACTGTATGCGAGCGAGTATTGCTTAACAAATCAGTTCAGTTTTAATGTTCGCATGATCTAATAAAGTTTTTTGAAATTACAATTACAGTTTTTCTCTAATTGAATTTTCGAATATCGATTTTTATTTTTATTATGTAAAGGATTCCCGTCCAAGAAATTATTGTTTCAAACAACACATGAAAAGAAATTAAAATTACACTTGACCTTTATTAATGTAAAAGAGTAAGTAGTAATGCTATTGTTTATTGTGTTTCATTAATTATTAAACTAAGAATACAATAGGGGTATTAGTAAAAACTATTGCATAAAACGATTTATATGTTTTTAAATTTTTAAAACTATCTAATTGTTAAGGCCTCCGAGAGATGTCGAATGCCGGTGTGTGAGTGTGTATTGATTTTTGTATGAAAATCCAAGAAGCCCTGAACATTTCGCCATTTGTATGGGGACTTAATTTTTTTGTACTGGCCGAGCAAAAAGTAATGATGAGAAAAATCGTTAAAAAATAAATGAAAACCCTTCCCAGAATCAATTGCCTATCAACTCGGCCGATTTCTTAATCAATTTCCAATTTTTGCTTTGTTCGGCCATACATTGCCTTTATGGTTATTTGCAGGGGGCGCCACGTTCTACGCGTTCATAATAGCGCGTTGTGTGTGGCAACACGAGAAACACGCACACCATCACTCATTTTCCACACACACCAGCGCTTCCACCAATTTGTTCGCCAGCTAGAGTCGAATCTTGTCCCGAACAAAATCTTCGTTCAT
>JXOV01017856.1:219-13262 GCA_001014945.1 Clogmia albipunctata | reverse complement strand
TGGCTCTGGTCATTTCCATATATTTAGTTTTATCAAAATTAATTTGAATNGCCCTGTTGGTAGCAACTATTCTCCTTTGGATCTCAGCTATTTCTCTTCCTTCAGAATTAATGTTACTCCCTAGGTAAAGGAAATCGTCAACTTCGCTTATTCCATTCGTCGTACTGTTAGTCCTTGCTATGGCTCTGGTCATTTCCATATATTTAGTTTTCTCAAAATTAATTTGAAGGCCTATTTCTTTCCCGGTTTCTTTGAGCTTATCTAAAAGTAAAAAAGCAGAGTGTTTGTCTTTAGCCATTATATTTACGTCATCGGCATAAGCTAGAATTTGGGTGTTCTGTTCAAAAATTGATCTCGTTTGGTCTATTCCAAGTGTCCGTATTGCATATTCTAATGCAATGTTAAATAATATGGGGGCCAATCCATCTCCTACCTTTAAATAAGTTTTTTAAATGCAAAACATATTCTAATGTTTAGGGGTTGAGTTAGTCCATTTTAAGAGTAATTAAAATTTTAAGTCTCCTTAGAGGGGTTTAAAATGTTTAAGGCATGTAATGCTGCAAGTCTGTCTCGTGACCGATGTGCTAACGCATCCGGCTGCCTCTTCGGAGTCAAGGGTTCGATCCCTGGGCGGATAGGATTGACTGAGTTCTTTTTCAACTGGTCTAGGTGCTATAAATTGACTAATAATACACTGAAAACAAAGTTACCGAAATGTCGAAAACCCGTTGGTTGAGGTTGAGACCCCCCCATGTTCCTTATAGGAATTGAAAGGGAAATTTATTTATGAAATGCTGCAAATGATTGAATTTTACTTTGAAACAGGCCTTGATTATGAAAATTTAAGATTTCGGTCTAATTATTGATTTGTTTATAAGATGATTTGATATGGTTTTATGTTAATATGTGAGTTGTGATAGTCTGGATTATTGGAAGTTGTGGCAGTTGTACTGTAGCCTAACGATAACTTTAGGGCAAACCAGTTTAGAAATTACCTAAAATTATCAGTTGAAGGTCATTTATCATATTTCAAAATTTTAATCACTGTTTTTGACATATTTTTACTAAATTTACACTTTCACTTTAAATTTACAATTTGGCAGTAGTTCTCTAAAAAAAATTTAATTCTGTAATCAAACATGTCAATAAGCATTTTTATATAAATATGTTTTTTAAATCTTTCGATACGTTTTTTCTAGACTTTGCAGAACTTTAATATGGTCCCATTTCATTTTCTTGCATTTGGCATAGCTTTGAAAGTCAAAATTGTTCTATTGAAACTAGTTTAAGGAAATTTTTGTGATGAAAAGCGATCAAAAAGCAACATGTCTATCGTATCTTACGGTACGGGATATGCATAAGTTATTCAAATAATTTCATTCAAATGCGCTTTATTTTGGTCTAAGATATACTCCAAGAGAAATTCATGTACTATTAAATTGTCAAAATTACTTGAAATTAATTTATTGTTTTAAATAATCGAAGGAACAGTGTTTCGCGACAGGCCCTGGATTGAACGGAAGCGTACGCTGCAGCAAGATCTGAATGGAAGAGGATGCTGAGAAGTGAAGCCTATGGCCTAAAACAGGGTTTGGCGTAAAGCGTGCACCCAAATGGAGTAATAAAAGATATTAAAAAATGTGCTTGCACGACAAGGAGTGCAAAAATTTGATGAATAATAAGACACCAGTTGTCACATGATTAACATACGTTTATTTTTGCATTAAAAACCGAATATTTTGTTTTCTTTTCTTCTGTTTCTAAATAAAATAGATTTTTTGTTTCAAATGTGTAAATATATTTAAAAATTTAGTAATACAGTTCGTATTTATCCTATTTTAACTCATATTGGTGCCAGTTTTTGTAGATTATTATGAGATTAATTTTAAAATGGAATTGGAGAAAGCTTTTAGAACCAATCCAGATAGGAAATATGGTTTGATATAATAAACATAGTATTTAGTTAAATATGTGAGATTTTACTAGACTTTCGCCCCTCAAAATATAACTTTTTTTACTCCTTTTGTGAACTTGAATTTCACTGAGATATATGAAAAAATTGGACACTTCATAAACGGAATTGCCAAATACTTTTAATTGTGTCTTATATTTTGACTTAATTTCATACGTTTTAGATCAAATTGTTCACTGTGCTTCACTTGGATGCTGTTTCAACGGATATAAATTAATTTGCCGTTTAATTTCGAGCCTACAGTTCGATTTGTGTGGTTCGGCTAATGGTCCAAGTCCATTCATTTATTTATTCGCACAGAACATGATTTATTTGCAATATTTTCCAGAAAATATTTGAGCTATTTAATTTATTTAATCAAATCAGAGTGCATAAATAACTGCACGGCCCCGGTCGAAAATTTATTGTTATTTTCCTCCACGTTAATTAAAATTTCCCGGCCTGAAATTATACGGTATCAGGTTTTCCTGATCGAGCTTTATCTCTCCGCAATTTACCTGCGCCGCCACGTCCAAACGCTCACTCCTACAACTAGGGTAGATAGGGCAACAATTATTCTATGAGAAGCAGTTGCAAAAATTAATGCAATACAATCGAAAATTGTTGTTACACATAATATTATTTTTTAAGAAAAGACTTTAGACTAATTTTACATATTTCCATTCTAAATTGATAACATGCTCATAAAACGAAAAGTCGTCTCTAAAAATCATTCTTCAATGGAAATTTAATCAACAAAAATAAAATTAAATCAGTTTATGTATTTTTGTTACATTAAATTGATATTATGACACTTAAATTTGCTCTGTCATAGTCGTTATAATAGCACTAGTGCTTTTTAATATTATTAAAGTGTGACCTCCGTGAAGAAAATCCATCAAATATATATGGTCGTCAGTTTTGATGGGCGTGGCTTACCTGTGATTTGCCAGTATTAAAGATTTTTTTAAAATTTTATTTGAAAAACAACCTATTGGAAATTTTTTAAATACGTATTAACGATTTTTTTTTTTCAAATAAACCTTGGGGCTATGAGCAAGAGAAGAATGCAAAATATTTCAAATGTTTTAATTTGAAACCGCTTAACCAACTTTTTAATAATACAATTATTTTGCTTTACTTTTGTGTAAATTTATTTTAAAAATGCATAATTGTTTTGGAAAAACAGAGTTGATAAACACACGGGCCTTCTTTAAAGCTCTAGCTTCGCTCGTGGCTTAAAACAACACTTCTGCTTATGGTAATAATGTCTTAACTTATCGTCCTAGTTATATAAATAATTATTATTTAATACTTTAAATACAATTAAATGGTTTGCTAAAAGGTTGTATTTTGTTGGATTGAAAATAGAGCCACAACCATTTATATGTTATATTGAGCCACACCCAGGTACTATAGCTCATAATTATACAAGGAGCTTCTCTACAATCGATTTTGGTCTTACGACGTCTCTAACCAACCTCCCTACTATGGTCTGTCTTCCTCATTCCTTCACTTGTGGATATATATTCCGAATCGAGATTTGGCAAGGTATTAAAACGTTCTGTTAGTATTGGTTCCAATTGGTTAGTTTAAGGATGGGATTCGGATCAGCATTAGGATTGTGGAATCATGGGTTGTCCGATCGGTTGTATGACTGTCTTAACGTAGTTTAAATATTAGAGTGATCGTAAACGCCTATGCACTCATGATCGCCGGTTGAACCTTATATTTTTAGTCACTAGTATGGACTTTCTACTCTTTGAAATCTTGTCTTAACATTAACAACATAAATTGACGATTAATGAAATTTCACAATTCACATCAAAATAAGTTTAAAAAAAACAGAATTAAAATTTCTACTTGCTTGAAATAATATTTACGAGTATATATGAGTATTACCGTAACTTTTATCTTAAAATTTTTAACATTGCAGAAAAGAACTTATAAAAGACTTATATATTCAATTTATAAAATACAAAACATTAATGTTATACGTAAATTTCTTCAAAATAGAACATTTTTCAATTCCTAAAATATCCACAATTTTGGTTTTTTTATTCTTCAGCGCAACGCATTTTCTGCACATCAAATCACTTCTTAACGATTTATATAATTATTTCATTATGAAATTAACTGAAATAACCTTATATTTAAATCAAAATTGTAGAAAATAAGATATTCCTCAAAATGTATTGGTGTGTTTTTGTATAGGATATTACTGAAAAACAAGTCATTGTGTCCTATCGATAATAACCTAAACCGTTGGGAACAGAGCTGGGGAGTATACGGAAACGCGGCCTTCTTTAAGGAACATGGGTAGTCCCAATATTAACCAACAGGTTTAGATTTTTTGTGAGCTTATTGTTTTTTGAGTAAAACTTGTCAATTAATAGCATCTAGACAGGTTGAAAAAGGATCCAGTCAATCCTATTCGCCTAGCATTTGAATCCATTTCCATTAAGAAGGCAGTAAAGTGCACTACTATTAGGCCATAGCCGGATATTACTAAGAGTTTAAATTGAGTAAAGGTTTTTTTGCATAAAAATAGTAAAAAAAAATTAAATTTATTTTAAAATTGATCCAGTGAAAATATTTGTTATTTAACTCTATTAACTTCAATTTTCGTTTATTGGATGTTGGGTGCAGACCCTGCTCGGGGGTTATAGCACATAAATGACAATATTGAAAAATTTACATTATTAACTTGAATCTATGATTAAAAATAATTCTATAAAATTTATATATATCTAAATATAAATTACTGTATCCATAAAAAAATTGGTTTTAATTGGATAATAATTTTTAAAATATACGTAAGTTGTTTTTTAAATTTTGCTTTAAAATGCATAAAATATTGTATAAAACTTGATAAGAAAACTTTTTCAAACAGATGTAAACACTAAATCCCTCTAACGACCAGCAGAATTCCTTTTGTTGGAGCTACCAGTCAGTGGAGTAGTAACTAGCAGTCAGGCTTTTATTGTTCTGTTTCGTTGTTTGTTTGACAATGTCGCCTGACATTCCTCGATCTCTCTCCCTCTCCCTCTCCATCTCTCGATCTTTTCTTCGTTCGACCCGCACCAAAAAGACTCAATTTGCGGTGTCACTTTTGCACCGGAACCGTATAAATTTTGCGACAAGAAACTAGGACGTCTGAATGGAAAAAGAAAGACAAGTTATACAACCCAGACGAAAAAGGAGAAGGGAGAAAAATGGAAAAGCGATTGGGATCGAAAGTGAAATTTTAATAATACATAGATCACGTTTTGTTTATTTTCATTTCCATAGATCATCTGCGGGAGGATCGCATTTATTTATTACACTTACCACACCTCTTAATTGGCTCGTTTGAGAAGATGTCTGCTATCGTGATATTTGCGATGGTATTTTGCTGATTAATAGGTGTGCAAATGTGTAAATTGTTTGCCAGCTTCTAGATGGTATTTGGAAAATATTGTAAGAAAATGTACTGAACGGCTAAAGATCGTGCAATTAACATGAAAGCAGATATTTCATTTTAAAACTGATACAAGAATGAAAAATAATCAGCAAAGCTCTGTACAAAGCCTGAAACACGTAAGATTTTACAATATTTTAAGAATAAATGATGGAAATTATAATTTCTACTATTGTTTATGCATTTTTGTTGCTTATTATTAATATTATGACACTCAAATTTGTTCTGTCAAAGTCGTTATTATAGCACAAGTGCTTTTCTTTATTATTAAAGTTTGACCTCCGTAAATAAAAATCCATTAAATTTATATGCTCTTCAGTTTTGAAGGGCGTGGCTTACCTGTGAATTGCCAGTATTAACAATTTTTATTAGAAAAGCCACCTATTGGACATTTTTAACTACGCCTTGCGGCTATGAGTAAGAGAGAGAGAGATTCAAAATATTTCAAATTTTAAATTTTGAGCCGCTTAACAAACATTTTAATAAAACAATTGTTTTTTTTTATTTTTGTGTATAAAACACGGTCGATAAGTATTACTTAACATTCGGGTCTTCTTTAAGGTACTCGCTACGCTCGTTGTTAAAACCAACCCTTTAGTAATGTATTATCTAATCGACCTTGTTGTATAAATAACTATTTAAAAATAATAAACTTAAATTTTACATGAAATAGAAAGGTTTCGCTGGATTTAAATTGATGGCAGTACAATCGGATTTAAATTTGTTTCTAAATAACTAAGCTCATATTCTTCAAACTGTATCAGTTTAATTACTTAAAACATTTGTGTTATATATATTTAAAATGATTTTCAGATCAAGAAAAAATATAAAATTGTATTAATTGAAATGAAATGAAATGAAATGGAGTAGGCGTGCGGTTTGAGTTACGTCAATTTGATTTTTTCAAGCGGAATTTGAAATTATTCGTTGTGCTTGTAACTTTTGACAAATATTAAAGATTCTTGTGTCCACATTTAGATAAAAGTGATGTGCATTGTTTAATATAACAGGAACTCGATTTAACTCAGTTATTTCATTCAAAAATTGGAAAAAGAGAATTTTTATTTGATTTTGTGGTGCTGAAAACAAAAATTTTGCATCGCCTGCTTAGAAAATAGTTACGAAGATAAATAACTCTTTATTAAGACTGAAGAACATTTGACTGTTCAACCCTGGACCTGATTACATTTATTCAGCTCTTAGATTGGAATATTTGGGTCCGACGGATTTGGGGTGCTGGTTGTGTATGTTTTTGTCAAATATCGCCAGATAAGATAAATTTACTCATAAAAAGGGATAAAAACTCACATAAATTATAAATCAAATATTTACCTTACTTATCCTCAACTAACACTTACCTCATTCCTTATACCATCGTTCATTGATGTAATGTATAATAACTGTCCAAATTACTAAAATTGAAGGAAGAGGATAGGCGAAAGTGTATAGACTTACGGAAAAGACATTTTACCGGACTACCTTTAATTTAGAAAAGATAATATAAATCAGACTGCCCAAACACGTTTGATTTGATCGAATAGCGCGATGAAGAATAAAAATGCAATTTTAGCAAATTCCTAGTCGAATAGTTCGGAAGAGGAATGGGAAAGAATTCCGAAGAAAAAGTAATTGCTGCGTAAGAGCCGTAGTCGCCATGATTAGAAATGCGCACGTCACAATAGACTTATACTGCCCTAGTGTGAGGTACTGGATAGCGGGTCTAATGAACTCTTTTGCATTTTTGTTGCTTAAAATTGATATTATAACATTCAAATTTGCTCTGTTAAATTCGTTATTATAGCTCAAGTGCTTTAAAGAAGCCATTAAAGCACTAGTGTTTTTTTGTGATTAAAGTGTGACCTCCGAAAACGAAATTTATCTATTTATATGAAAAGTTATTTTGATACCGGAGGTTTTACTGTTAAATATTCATGAACATTGACGAATATTGACAAATATTAATGAATATTTACGAACATTACCCGACACTCTCAGATTACAGTTATGGATTTTTATATTTAAAATTCTGTTACGAATCAACACTTTGTAATGAACAGAAAAAGAGTAGGCTCTGACTACGCGTGACGTCTACTTGCTTTGAAAAATCCATTCCTGAATCACCAATAGTTGTCAAGTGCCAAAAAGGAACTGTGTATTTTATGTATTTGATCAAAATTCTATTTGCGAAATCACGTCAAGAAAAAATGGCTTAATGGGAACTTATAAATAAAATTTTTCATTTGAACANAATTTAACGAGTAAAAATAAACTCAGAACTAGAAAAATCCATTCCTGAATCACCAATAGTTGTCAAGTGCCAAAAAGGAACTGTGTATTTTATGTATTTGATCAAAATTCTATTTGCGAAATCACGTCAAGAAAAAATGGCTTAATGGGAACTTATAAATAAAATTTTTCATTTGAACATAACATCGATATCAAGAGCAATTTGTGAAGATCTCTACCAAAAAGAACGCATTCCTGAATTCGCCCAGAAGTTTTTGCTGACACGAACACTGCTTTGGAAGATTTTAACAGTCATCGTCTGGGAATATAAACCTAATGACATGGATGAGCTTCTGGATTGGATGAAGATTTTTTATATTCAATTTTTATATTGCCAATGCCTTGACATATTACTGTAATTAAATGGATTTTTCATACGATATTAATAATAATAATGAAATAGAAATAAAAACATCAATAAAAGCTATTATCCAAAAGCTAGAATTTGTGCTGAAGAAATCAAAAGCAATTACCAAAAGTTTTTCTCAATTAGTTGATCGGTGCAATGAAATTAAAGTTTAAAAAAATGCAAAACCGTTATACTGGTTTATTTGATTTATATGAATTTATTTGTAATTTAGGAATGTTCTATCCTTTTCCCGCATTACGCATTGAGCATATAGTGTGTAGAACAGAAAAACATATATTTCTATAAAAATTAAAAAATTTTAAAATTTTGTGTTAATTTATTTAAAAATGCATAAAAATGGTAAAATATATAAAACACGGTCGATAAGCATTATTATATACCCGGGCCTTCTTTAAGACACTCAGTACACTCGTCTTATCGACCTTGTTGTATAAATAACTAGTATCTTTTTCTATTCGATCTTAATCCTTCACAGATGAATTATTATATTGAAATTTTATATTATTGTGTTTGGTCTTTCTAGCATTCAATTTTATTTCTGAGAGTTATCTTGATTTTTGCAACCCAAAAAGATGGAAGAGTCTATGTAAGAAAACATGAAATTATTTCTCGTAAAAGTAGTTGGAATGTTATTGAATACTCCAAATTGAGATATAATTATAGTTTTATTTACCGAAGATTTTTTTATTTCGTCTTAAGTAAAGTTGCATTGGATAAAGATTGTATTTATTTAAGTTGTTCCACTAAATCTTCAGATCTATTTGCAATATCTGAAACGGTTTCTGCTAATAAGTTGTTATAATTAAAAGTTGATCGCGTCTATAAATTGTGCTCGGAATCAGTAAAGACATGTCAAAAGCACATTAACGGAGCCTGATAATTTATCAATTGGCATGCTGAGATAAATAATGGGTAATTAATACACGTCTTGTTACTTTCATTGGACTGGTTCTCGGGCCGATCAGCCAGCCACCCACAACTCGGAGGCCCCAACAGCACGGATTGACTTGTTCCAGTCTCCGCCGCGAAAAATTGCAAAAATGCCCATGTTCGGCGCTGCATTCCGCGCGTTCTTTTCCCAATGTTTACGACTTTTCCTCGTTTCAAACGCTTTACATGTGACAATTTTATAAAATTTAATTAACAAATTAATTTATTCGCTAATTCGACAACAGCACACCGACCGGCCTTAAATGTTCAATTCAATTTGCGAACGGCATGAGGTAATAATGGCCATTTATTTATTTTGCGTACGATCGATATTCTCCCCAACTTCTTTGCTTTAGTTGCTTAATTCAATTCAAATATCAAGCACTAGCTGTAAGGTTTTGAGTCCTTTATAATAGCAAATAAAAAATATCTTTCCGTTTTAATATTTTGAAAGCGTATTTTGATTATATTAGTGTTAATGATTGGTCACGACTTCAAACACAGATTTTTTTAAAACTCCAAGCATGCATTCATTGAATTTGTAATTAGAACAGATTATTAAAACCCATTTATACTTATCTCATCAATGAAATTTAAAAACAATAAGATTTAAAAGTTGTCTATATAACTAGGCCGATAAGACAAGGCCTGTGTGTTTAATAATGCTTATCGACCGCGTTTTACTAGATTTTATGAATTTTTAAACAAAATAACTCTAAAATAAAACAATAGTAAATTGGTTTTGTTAAATTCAAATTTAAAAATTTCAAATTGTTTTCTATTTCATTTTCTCATTTTACGTGTGACAAGTAAAACTATATCTTGGCATCTCTTACTTACATACAGGAGATAGCATCGGTTAATGAATGATTTAAATATTAATTTAAATGTACCGAAAACAGTTGATTTGGCACTATTTAAATTTAAACCATCCGATAAAACAGTCACAGACATACTCACACGAAGATCACACTTTCATAATATAGAACAAGCACTACACTTTTATTCATTGCAATGTTCAGAGTGGTCCGAGCGGCTCTTTACCTTTAAAATCCAAATTGCTTTGGAGCAAACTCCAAATTGCAATGGATCAAAATCACAATTGCAATGAAAACAGGTACAGTGCGTTAAACATTTCTGTTGTGAGCTTATACAAAAAAGAACTATATTTTACATTGTCCTAAAAGTCTTTTTCTGTACCACGAACAATTAATATAGAATTACCTACATGTATTTAAATCCGCCATTTAAATTCCATCAATTCTTTTCTGGGGTTGGTTTCAGTAAGTTCGCCAAAAAGATCTCCAACTTTGCATCAACAATTTGCAGTTATTATCGATCTGTCTCGTGGCCGATGTGATAACGCATCCGTCTGCCTCTACGGAGTAAAGGGTTCGATCCCTGGGCGGGTAAGATTGACTGGGTCCTTTTTCAACTGGTCTAGGTGCTATTAATTGACTAATAATAATACAAATAGTCACCGAAATGTCGATATCCCGTTGGTTGAGGTTGAGACCCCCCATGTTCCTTAGAGGAATGGAAAGGGGGAAAAAAGTTAAGACCAATGAGTACCCAATTTGTTCAAAATTTAATTCAGTTAAACCTAAAAAATAGCAATTCGCCATTTCAATTTATAAAAATTATTTCTCTATTTTAATTAAAATATCAAGTAATTTAAATAAAAGTACACAATGAAATGACCAAGTAAAGTATTTGATGTAAGGGAAATTTGTTCTTTTGAAGAAAAAGATCAAATTGTAGATTTTTCTAGAATTGAAAAAAGTTTCTTTTGTAATTTACGTAAAAAAATAAAGGTTTTGTTTTATATAAATTTAAAATTTAAGTGTTTTAATCATAGTAATGTGTTTTTTAGCGTAAAATTAAGTTTTCATATTTAATTAATTACTGTCGATAATTAAAGCCTTCGATAATTCGCACCTCTTCCAAGTTCCCTTCAAAATCTCTTAATATTTCGAACTAAATCCATACAAATTGGTGGTCTCGGTAATTCGAACGAAAAAAGCCTCTGCTTTTACTAAAACCACATGATAATTCAAACTCTCAATAATTCAGAGCATTTTAAGGGTTCTTTGAAAGTACTTCGTTTTTATTATTAAAAATGATTTTTATTATCATTTTTTTTTGTTCTAAAACAATATTCATTCTTTATTTGTACTACTAAAAATAACATTACCGAAGAATAAAAATAACATTGAAAAAATCTGAAATAGGAACTGGTTCTCTACCTCTGAATGTCGGAACTATTTTATCATACAAATTGTTGTTGCAAAATAAGTTAACTTTTTTGATGAACTTACTGAAACCAACTCCTGAAAAGATTTGAAAGTTTACTTATTTAAGTGTTCTTTTTCTATAATAATTTATAACGTTATTCATTTAAATAATTTTTCCTTCGCCAAAGTTATCTATAAGATAAAGGTGATTATTTTCCTTTGACTGTCGCTGGAAAGTATTTGACAGATGTAATGCATGCGTTAAATAAACAGTGTGTTGGAAAATAAAAGTGCAGATGGAGAGAGAGAGAGTGCAAGCCAATTAAATGTTGGATTTGAGCTTATAAATTAAGCAGTGGTCTCGTGTGCGACAATTGGTGTAAAGAGCTGAATGGATTGTGTGGATAAAAGAGCAATTAATATCGATCCTGGTCAGAATTAATTCGTACATAATGCCCCTGGAGATAACAGTCGCTCTCTCTCCTTCTCTTTTATAGACTGGCTATAGATTGTGGATTGCGTGCACTCTATTGGGTGTTTAGGGACCGTAATTAATGCAGGTGTCCGAGCAATTCATTTGCCTCCGATTACACCGGACAGATACCGCTAATTTCTGCACGAAACAATCCAACATTACCGATTTCCGAACAGAAATTAATCACTACACTAACGTGCACGTTGTGAAACAGAGTAAAACCAATTCCACTCCAGATAAATATTTACCGCCAAATGACAATACAATAGTTTTTGCTCGAAATTTATGGCTTTTTATTATCCCTTTTATTTAAGAGAAAGATATGAATTGTGTTTGTTGAATTTTTTGGAATTTATAGATAACTTTTTGCAAAATTTGAATGCCGTACCAAATATCATTTTGGAAATCTTTGTCAATTTCTTTCAATTCCAAATCACCGTCACTATTGACCTATATAATCATGTCCCTCCATTGTTGTCTGTTGATGGCTACTTCCTTCCAATCGTATACTCCTAAAAGACGAATAGCTGCTTCACTAATGGTTGCCTCGTACCGTTTCCTGAGTCTGCCTACTGGTTTCTTTCCTGTGAGCAGCGCTTCCTTGCCTTTTTTGGGAAACGGTTTTCATCCATTCTATACATGTCCTGCCCATCATAATTTATTTAACTCCACTAACTTCAGCACGTCGTCATCTTGGTGTAGATCATAGACCTCCTCGTTGTGTAGGATTCTCCATACGCCATTATATATTATATATTATCCTTATATTAACGCAAGAGAATATTTTCGTCCCAAAGGCTGTCGCTTTGGGCCTTTCGGCTGTCTTAAAAATGTAGCTTTATGACGTCAAATTCTCTCTTCTCATTCTAATAACAGAAAATGAAAATACGAGACATTCGACGTCCGTGACGTCACAATATAACGTTACAATTGTGTCTTCTCATTCTAACAAATGAAGAGAAAGCGAGATGCAGCCTTTATCTTTCTAAAAAAACGTCCGAAAAGAGGGATCGAAATTCTCTCTTCTCTTCTCATTCTAACAACAAGAAACACACTCATTCTCATACCTTTCGTATGTTTTTCATTTAAAATAATATTTTTTTAAAAATAATTTAACTGACACTGGGAAATTGGATTCCAAAGAATGATAATTTGCATTTAATCAATGAAATCATGTAATTTAACATGCGTTAATCCTAACAAAATTTGGCAAAAACGCATTAATGAAGAAAACAGAAGATAATACCAATACGAGGGGGTAAATGTTACTACCCAAATCATTGGGAAAATCCCAAAAAGGTCATAAAAAACATTTGTTAAAGATTAAATTCGGTGTT
>JXOV01017851.1:241-11083 GCA_001014945.1 Clogmia albipunctata | reverse complement strand
CCGTCAACTTAAACCGCCTACTCTCAATCCCCTTGTTTAGGTAGGTTTTGATTTATTTCTATTGGACTCAATCTGCTTTATTACTATATTTTTATATTGGAGCTACGCTAAATGTCATCAACACATAATAAGTAGGTAAGGAAGGCTCTAGTGCTTTAAGGAAATTTTAGACAATTTATATTTATTAATTTTTATTAAAGTGTGAAATTCGTAACAGAACACTAAAAGAAACCATGAATGTTGATAAAATATTGGAATTTTTTATAAACTGCCATTGAAAATTTGGCAAAGAAAATTAACAGAAAAATGTAATATTAGTCTACGCAACTGTAGAAAATAAAGTACTTTGCGATAATGAACAAGACCCAAAACTATTATCTACAAGTTTGCGTATTACATTTTATGAAAAACCAAATCGCAAAAATCCAATGTGTGTTTGAAAAGCACATAAATTTAGAACTTTATCGCATTAAGTCATGCTAGTTGGGGGTTTTATCTAACTGAATTACACAAATATTTTTTATATTTGTATTTTTTGTAAATTCTATGGGATTATCCCACACATAAAACAGATTTTATTCTTGTTTCTTTTCTTCAATAATGTAATGATAGAGATAATAACCTTTGCATATTTTTAGCACAAAAGAATTATACTCTCTATTCTTTGGTTGTATACCCGTTGTTTTTGTCAATCAGATAAACATATATACGTATGTATGTGCTTTTCCTAAAATGTTTCGTTTACAATAAGCACTGTTATTAATCATCATGAAACAGTGTCAACCTTGTACTAAGATTAACTACATATTAAAAAGTTCTAAGTAAACATTTTATTGTAACTACAATAACGTTTCCATTTATTGCTGTTGTGTTAAAATTCGGTGAATTTTTTATTTTTATTCATCTTGGATTTAAGTGCTCTTCATATTGTTTTATGGCTATAGCTTTTTTTAAATAGAATAAAGGTTACATTCAGGTTATGTCCATCTTAAATAAAAAGACAACATACTATGCACTAGTCATTAAGACATTTTTCTCATATCTCTAAAACCTTGTAATAATACTATAAGAATTAATATTAAAAAAACCTTTAGCATAGTATAAAGCCATTAAATGAACATTAAATATTTATTTCAATTGTAATTTTTATGTAAGGTCAATTAATCAAAACTAAATTACTTATGACTTATAGTTATTTAAAAACGTATAGGAAAAATTAACCATAATTAAATTCGAGTAGAGTTCTACATACGAGTGTTTAATTATATGTTTTTGCAACTAGTTTTTTACAAGATTTTATACAACTCACATGTTTATTAGCTATTTTTCCGCGAAATATAAAGTGAAGAATAATAAGACAACCCGGTACTAAATTAAGGTCTAAACACTTACTATTAAGGGAAGTACTTGTCAAGCGAATAGAGCTTTCAGTTTGAATATTTCAATATATCACGACAACCGCACCATGCTTTGTATCAACTGAAATGCCCGTGATAGCACTCATCATTTAAACCACATTTAAAAGCCATTATCAACATTTAAGAAGAATTTTACTTTTTGTCATTTAATGAGAAAAAATTTAAATTGATTAATAAATCATGGCCTACTTTATTATAGAGACATGAAAAACGTCAAAATATAATTTTCATTCTACGCCTACTTAGAATAAAAATTATGATTTTTAGTAGTTGAATTTTGGTACAAAGTACTAATTTCGTGTATTTACAGGATTTGTAATTGTCTGCGGGTATTGAATTAAACTTTATTCAATACTGTACGATTATAAAACAAATTCTAAAGGAAGCACTCCAAATATTTTAAAAAAAAAGTGTATTCATTTCTCATATATTTGTAGAAACAGTAAGATTTTTAATAGTTTTTTTAACTGCAGTTACGACCTAATTTTATTATAAACTGAAGAAATAATATATACACCTAAACCCAAATAAATATGTTAAGTGAAACCAAAAGTAAAGAAGGCAGAAACACAAACAGAAATAAATATTATGCAATTTATGACAAAAACTAAAAAACCGGCTTGAATTTGAATAAAGATCCAACAATAAAATTTACATCTTTTAAACAATGAAAATCGAAAGATGCTGAAATCACTCTTCCTCTTCGTTCCTATCGGCAAATGATGGTTTGCATGAAAATAGACATATTGTCTTCATAAACATCCGTTGTTGCGAAACTCTGTTAAATCATACCCAAAGAATGCAATATTTTACCATATTATACGAAAATATAACTTGTATTGTATTTTGGTAAAATATCCAAAATTATTGCATTCATTGGTGCCAAAAAGTTAAATTGGAATTTTATTGTAAATAAATTCAATCAAAGATGAAAAAAATAATGTAATTTAATTATAACCAAATATTATATTTTTTTGTGGTATGAAATTCACTGTTATGGAGTTTTTTAATACTCTAGTACTTTATATGAACTAATATCTTAACTTTGTAATACAATGTCATAAGAGAAATTAATATCATATAATTATTTATTATTATTAACTGTGTTTTATGCAAGACTTTAGACAAGATCCTTTTATTAATTACCAAACAAAAGTTTTTAAATTTTTAAGGCAATTTATAAACATACAATAGGTATATTTAATTAGTATCCTTATTGTATGTGTTTAGACACACTGTATTACTAATTTTCCTTTTTTTTAAATTCATTTTACTTTATTTTGCAAAAAAATGTGTATTTTTGAATGAATACTGTGTAGAATTTTAATTCGCTAACATTAATTAATGTTAAAATTTAAAGATTTTTTACTATTTCGGTAATAATTCTGTGAAATACATTAAGTCTTACATAAGAAATTATCGATAAGTATTATTAAACATTCGACATTTCTTGAGAAAAAAATAGCTTGGATCGTGGGTATGAAAAACCCTTTAATGCATAACTTAAAACCATGTTTTAAAAATGACTAATTATTAAAAATTTCAATTTTTATATACAAATATTATTATAAATTATTTTCCAACATAAATCGATTTTCTTTAAATATAAATAAATAAATGAAATTTCTGCAAAAAAATCAAAATCAATTCAATAATTATAAAATTATATGGTTTACTTAATTTACTTGTCAATAAAAATCAAACATTTATGAACACCCATTAATTATCTTTTAAAACACGAAATTATCTGTTAACTAAATAGGAAATTGATATTTATTTAACACTCCAGCGAATAAATTACATCTGCAAATAATTAATCATCGTCATTCATCCGGTGCAGAGGAGCTTTCTCAATGAACGATGGGCAAATATTGGCAAATGTGTTTGACGTAGATGAACATGAAGGCGCCATAAAATCTATTGACATAAACTTCCTGATGCTATAGAAAACAGAAGGTGTCCATTATTGGATCAAATTAGTCACGAAAAGAGCGTCGAAAGTGGTCATCAATCCGGCATTTGCGGACTCCCAATGTCATTTCTCTTTTTTCTTAAGCCATTAGCTTTTTAACATTAGCCAAAGTTTTTATACCCATTTTTTCGATCAACAATGTCATTTGATGAGATGAAACTAAAGTTTCGCAAATAACAGTTAAACGATGCGACAACACGATTTGCAATTTAAATTAATGCCAGCCATTTATATACATAATTACCTGGGAAATCAGATTGATAGCCGTTAGCTAATCGACCAAATTGAAAGTTTTCTCTTATCAATGAAACGACATTTTTGACCATAAATTGACCGATATACTATTAGATTAAATTAATACGTTTAAAATATCTTGTTTTTGAACGTCTTTAACTTTCATAATAGAATATAAATAGATTTTCCCAGGTTTTTAAAATTTATAAAAAAAAAGTTTTAATATTATATATAAGTCTACATAAAATATCATAAAAATGTACAATAGTTCTAGTATATAGTTCTATAAGATTTTTATTTAATTTGTAATGAAAATTAACAATTAAATTGAAAAATGTTTGTTTCGACAACACAATAACCATCAAAGTTATCAAATACTCTATCTATTAATTGCCAATCTTTTACAATTGATAATTAAATATCATGTCCATGAATCATTATTTGTTATGATGTGATTAGCACCATGAACAAATGATTCTATATAGAGGCTATTTATTAAAAGGTTTTTGCCACCGAAACAGAACACATACTACGTAGAAGACCATCCCTTTCATAACTTTCATTTGTATCCATTCATTGAATAGCAGCAAATTACTAGTATTATAGAAAGATCCAATTTATCTCTTTGATTGTGTGCACTCTATCCAAGCTTTGAAAACCCGTATGATTTAGACAAATTATAGTGTTAAGCCCTGTCGAAAAACAACGTAAAGAAATAATAATATTAAAATTATATTTGTACACGAAACCAATACTAATGCAAATAAATGGATTTAAATTAAAATTTTGGTAAAACTCAAATTTTAAGAAGGCTCACTATAAAATATGATAAATGCCATTATTTTATTGATGACACATCTTCTGGAACCTGTTTAAAACGTATTTTTAAAAAAAAAACCTCAGCAAGCTTTTGTTGACAACTGAAATTCTCAGTGAACAAAATATCACTTTGAACCCTTAGTGTACAAATAACTATTATTAATTTACAATTGCTTTTCTAGATTGTTTATGGTTTATTAATTGACAATACTGAACAGTCTACAATAAGTTAAATTGAATATTTTTTTCTATTATAGGACACTTCCATTGTTCTCTGTACCCATCTCAGCCAGTTTGCAGTAAAGCCCATATGAAAGATCCTCCTCAAGTTCTTAGAGATGAAATTTTTTATAATAAAATTGATAATTTGTTCTGTGAACGAACTGTTCCGGATTATAAACACAGCAAAATTATTTCCTTAGATTTTATGATTTTATTTTTAAAACTATTTCTTTTTATAACATATTAAAAATCGAAAGTGATATACTCATTGGGTTTTATTACAAAATTAAATTAATTTTTACACAAAATTCAGTAGTAACAAAATAATTGAAAAAAATCATATAATTCAATAGTAATCAAAAGCCAATCAAATAGTTAATATAAGCGATTTATATCTTTTGAAGTTTTAATGTAATGTAATAAAAGATTGGTACTGAACAATAAAAATTCAGAGATAAGACCTTTCCATATAATTTGAGTAATTTCTATCGAAATAAGAAACGTGAAAAATATATCAAAACTGATTAATGCAAGGAGTATATAAGAATAAATTAACTCCTGGTCTCTCAAAAGATTAGTTCATTTACCTTATAATAAAATAATAATTTATTCACATCCAGTTGTTAACATTCCATCACAGAATTGCAATTATTATTTCTTCTGAAACTCACGTATTATTAATATCAGATTTTCATAATGCTCGAGACAATGCCCGAAATTTGTTCCCAAGTGGCTCAAGCTATCCAAGCCCAAGACCTGTCTGTCTGGCTGGCTTTTCAGTTGGTGAGAACGGAGACAAGCCCGCGTCAAACGTGTTAAGAAATTAAAAGTAATCTGTGCAATCTATGTGTTATTGCAAGACCAAGACTATTGTTTGCTCGCCCAAGAAAATTCCGTTGAGAAACGCAAATTGGGCCTCACAAACCTGCCTCATACGCCTCTAATGTGAGGCTTGCCAATTACGGCCCGATTGGCGATAACAGCGCTAATAATCCGATGAACCAATGTGTAATCCATGCACAAGATAAAAAAGCAGTAGCCAACGGCATGATTGATTCCAATTTAAGTCTGATGGACATGTGTTTAGCGAGAGTCAACTCCTTAAATTGGTCGTCCAATTAAAGACTTTTTGTCACACACTTCATTAAATGAATAAATAAATTGCAAACCGTGCAACACCGATTTTACAATCAAATTAGATATTGCTTAATTTCGGTTTTGTGGCCATAAACCTAAATCAATTAAAGGTTTTTCTTTATATAATTATCAAATCATTTGAAATGATTTTTTTTAAAAATTTAATTAATATATTTTAATCAAATAAATCGAATTAACAAAAATTATTTTAAAATAAAAATATAACTGAATTTTATCTCTTCTGTAAAATGAAATAGTGTCAGGTGGAATCAATCTTACTTCATTTTTAATAATTATTGTTCAATTGCTATCCTAATCTTATGTTATAATAAAGATAAATCGATAAGTATAGGGCTTTATTAACTAATTGATTTATTAAAAATCACGAGCTTAGCGAGTGTTTCAAAGAAGAATCTGTGTTTAATTATGTGTATCACCATGTTTTATGCAAGACTTAATGCATTTTTAGATAAATTAAAACAAATAAACAAAACATCTTTAAAAATCTTTGATTCATTTAAAACACTAAAATCTCTACAGATTTAAATTAATTATTAACCCTACCGTTTCTTTATAATACTCACTTGAATACGAAAGTGGGTTCTGTTATATAATATATTATAGCTAAAATTGCTTTGCATCAAAAATAAAAATAGGCTTAAATTTCTTTAAAGTAAAATTAACTTTAAAATGGCTTCAACAATATATTTGACAAATATTAGTAGGATTATATTAATTTTATTTACCAAAAATGTATAAATATATTATGAATTTCCTCTGCGAAAAAAATTGAATAAATAATTTGTTTTAAATTAATATACGTAGCCTATCATTTTTTTTTAAATTTAACGCTAATAAATTATTATAATAATAATAATTATTCCCACGACATTCACAACGGAACTAGGGGTAGTCTCAACCTCAACCAACGGGTATTAGACTGTACACGACTGTTTGTTTTTTCAGTGTATTAGTAGTCAGTTGTAAACGGTTGTAAACGGATCCAGTCAATCCGCCCATTTTATTTATTTGTTTGCGCCATCACTAATTTATAATTCGCTATGAATATTATTTCGCAATGTTGTTGATATACACACAAATGGAAACTTTTTCGCGCTAGATAAATATCCGCCCGGGATTTGATCCCATGACCTCGAGGAGGATGTCCAGGGTACTAACCGCTAGGACACAGAGGCAGATAATAAAAATAAAATAAATTATTACTAATCTAAAATAAATATTTATTAGTTTAATCTTCATTGAGTAATGATATATTAAAATTTAACTAGAAATTCAATAATTAAATGACTAATTGATAAATATAACTAAATTTTTAACAATTCATTGTTTTATCAGATGGATAAAATTAAATAATTTTTTTAAAATTATAGGCAAAATAATTACTTATCATGAATTTTTACTTTAACAGTTATATTTAAATAAAATATTCTAAAATTAAAAATATTTAAACTATATCCTCAATATAAATGACAAAATCGAAGTAGCCATGGCCAATTAAGAAATAAGATCACTTTTCCACATAACCTCAATTTGTAATTGAATCTTCACTGACATGCAGTGTACTTCTTAAAGCACCACCAGCAGCAGCATCAGAAATACCATCACTTTTAATTTCAATTTCACGAACTTGATTTTCGCAACACAAATCGATCAATTGCACAAACAAAAGCTGAGACCCACGTATCATTAATCCGCAAAGAAGTGCACCGCACAAAATATAAATAAGTTATCCTCTTACCGATGAAGCAAATCGCGATTAAGAGCTTCTTAAATTCCATGTTGAGAAGAATGTGGGTCAGTTGATGGCGGAGATCGAGCGCGCGATCGTATTAAATCCCAAATACGGTGATCGGTAGCTGCAACAAAAAGGTAATTGATGATGATGGCAAAGATCCAGAGTGTTTAGATGTCACTATAGGTTATTGATATTAATCCAAATTGGCACTGAGGTACTCTTAGTGGTAACTAAACACCACATCCAACACTTGATCAACTCACTTTTATTTCAATCAGAGATTCTGTGATCTTTATTAAATGGCGGGCTTCATTGAGCACCTCCTGTTTCTGTTTCAATTTGTTAAATTTTCCAAACTTTATTCTCTTCACACCCACTCACTTATTTTGCGTTAATTTTTCACATTAAAAAACAAACCAAATATTGAACAGAGTGAAAAAGGATAATAAATAAATGAAAAAATAAACTTAAAACTCCAAAGTGATCGTGCACTCTGTTCCGCGATCAGATAGCGAATGAAACTGAAAGGAATAGATTCGGCTGGTGGTGGATTAAGACCTTCTAAGCCCCGTCGTCTTCTTCTCGGCACTGTCTTTCTTGATTAATCTTATGCGCTGCTCTTTGCGCCATACAACACCGCCGAAACTATGACGTCGACGATCGCGGTGGCAAAAACAGAAGAAGAGGTATCGCGATCGCAGATTTTCGAACGCGTCGTCGCGGGGTGGGAGATCGTCGTCGTCTTCGTCGTAAACTGCGCTGCAATTTGCCGAATTGATGATGAGGCTTTGAGTCTCTAGAGTAGTCTCGGGGCTGAGAAAGAGGGACACGAAAAAGTCGAGGATGTAATAAAAAATACAACCATGAAGGAAAAGAAGAAGAGTCAGACGACATCGGCAACGATTTAACTGCTCACGACTTTTTTCAAACCTTACTAGAAAAAGCTCATATTCGTTGTAATAATACTCTCGAGGAAAAGACACAGAGACCTGAGGAGAGGTAAAAGCATCTGCCCAGCAACAACAACCACGACCATTAAAAGATGAGTTTAAAATCGAAAATATTTGAAATTGAAAGTAAAAACATTAAATGTCAAAGACTTCATCTTGACGAAGCTGTGAATAGAGGAAGAGCTTCAGAGTGAACGAGATGTATAATCGTTGTTATGAATGTAAAGAAGAAGTTAAAATCCCCTTAAGTGCGTCCATTCCATGTAAAAGCATCTCTCTTATTTCATTTTTGCACCGCATTTGTCAACGAAAAGTTTGAACAGTTTTTCCCAGATGATCAATGTCCCTTGAGAGGATCGCGATCACCGCTATGAATTCGAGAAGATCATTTGATCAAGCCCCTTTTGCTCGGTGCATGCATTGATTTAAAGTTCAATACTCGGTTGGGACCCACTTAAACGATCTTCACGAACCGTACTCGCCGATTCAATTTCCACTTTTGCTCTTGTCTTTATGAATAATAATAAAAGCAACAGCGATCATTACATTTCGTTTGGAGTGGGAGTGTGGGAAGACTTTTAATTTCATTAGAGCGCTTGGTTACTATAGTGCCGTGATTCCGCTTTAAAGAAGCCCAGGTGAAGAAGCGAAAAGAGAAAAAAAACCGATGAAGATTTTAAAGATGTGAGAACAAAATGATTGATTGTTGCATTGATTGGAAAATGATCCGGGTTACTGTGGTTACTATTATTTGTTTTTTCAACACATATTTTGCGTTTATTTTGATCGCAAATGAAAGTTCAATTACGCATCTTTATCGTTACATAACCATAAGATTAGCTGAATGATCATTAGTTGATTAATGACAAAATGTTCCGAATATTATATTTCTTAAAATAACGAAAGCAAACGCTTTTCGCCTTTTCAAACCCGGGTAATTTTTACCACTTTACTAATCGCCGATTAAATTCCTAAATATTTACATAATGCCATTAGAAAGACAAATTATATCTATCTAATTATCGAATCTTCAGACGGTCGCAGCACGGTGTAAATATTAATAATTTTTACTAAAATTCGTTGCATGATTTAAAAGATGTTTCCCCGCATGTCATAACAATTATTGAGTAACATTACCCGAAATACTGATTATCAAAATACTTTTTGTATAAATATTGTTTTTTTTTTAACAAAGATGAATATCATATATTTAATAATAGTAATTTGCAATATAAGAGTAAAAAGCCAGTTGTTTTTAATGAGGAAAAGAGTGAAAAATCGAGCCGCAAGATGTGCTTTTAATCGTTTCCGAGTTAAAAACGGATTTTATACCCGAATAGGACAAAAAACGTTTTTGCAATCTTCTTCAGATTATTCGAGAAACTTATGCTAAAAGCAATTAGCGAAATCTTGATCGCATGACTCAATCAACAAAATATGCATTTATAATTAATAAAAAAATTGGTCAAATGTGTTCTAATTTTCAGACTTTCTTTCACTACATAGTTAACAAGTGACACATTACTAAATTTAATCATTTGTGTTAAACCATTCCGGATTCGATCTCGTGTAAATTTATTTAACTAAAATCGCTTCAATAGTCTATCAATAAAAAAACACGGGACGTTCCGAGAACTTGTGAGGTTTATGTGTTAAAACTGTTGTTGAAATTATAAAATTCAATGTAGTTTTTGCTCCATTTACATATTTGCATTTTTTACAAAAAAAAGGGTTATCTTAAAATGTCATGATATTCAAATTTATTTTTTCTTGTTCAAATAAGTTACTTAGGATGTATTCTTAATAAAATAATGGTAATTATCAGATTTTATAGTGGACCATTTCTAAATTTGAACTTTTAATATACATTTTATACATTTCTGTTGAAAAAAGTTTACATTTTAGTAGCCAATACTTCCTCTAGAAATTGTTTTATAATCGTACAGTGTTGAATAAAATATAATTCAATACTCGCAGACAATTACAAATCATGTAAATTCACGAAATTAGTACTTTGTACCAAAATTCAACTACTACTAATAATATTAATTTAACATTCCTGGACGGAACTTGGGGTAGTGTCAACCTCAACCATCGGGTATTAGACTTTCCATGACTATTTGTTTTCAGTGTATTAGTATTCAATTAATAGCAAATAAGACCACTTGTAAACGGATCCAGTCAATCCGTCCATTCCATTTATTTGTTTGCGCCATCATAAATTTATAATTCGCTATGAATATTATTTCGCAATGTTATTGATATACACAAATGGAAACTTTTTCGCGCCAGAAAAATATCCGCCCGGGATTTGATCCCACGACCTCGAGGAGT
>JXOV01017849.1:0-11084 GCA_001014945.1 Clogmia albipunctata | reverse complement strand
AAGACTTTTCGGTGTGCACACAACATTAGACGTTTGTTGCCCGTCTCTCCGAGACTCAATCAATAAAAGGGTTTGTCAGTAGAAATTAGTGCTCTTGTATTGAATTTCTAGAGAAACGGAATTAAGATGTCTAATTATTGGCGTGAATTAGTTAACATAATTTTGAAAGAATGGTTAATTTTAGAAGTATAGTAATCAGTTTCATATATATATTTATTGTTAACAACTTTCGGAAGAAAAGAATGATCTCTAAATTTATTACATCCACATCCTATATTGATCGGTATTTTGTGAACCTTTTCGCACATTGGTAAGTGCTGAGCCTTTCAGGGCCTCGAAATTTACATAATTGCGATTTTCACTTACCGTTTTAGCACACTTAACATAAAAACGTGTGAAATGGCATACAAATTACATTGTTGCTTTAACTATGCAATATTGTTAACTTGTAACTGAAAATGGTGCCAAACTGCCAATTGCTGTATGTATTTGAAAAAGGGTTAGCAATAAAGCTACTTAAAATTTGCTATAAACCGATAAAGAGACCAGCTGTTCATAATGAATTGAATAAAAAGTTGTTTACGAACATTCCCATTTCCTTTCATTAAACTCTTAACATTAAATCGTTTTTATTTATTTGTATTACTTTGCACTGATTAAGGTTTTTATTATCGAAACTGAAATATACGTAATAATTGTGTGTATATTTTTTCTCGCCCGGTTCTTCGCTTTAATCCACGAGAGTCGTGTGCTGTGATGGATTTTCTTTGTCCACAATTCATATCGGATTTTAATCAAAATCGTGCAGTTTGCCGAGGAAATGGGGCGGGTGGGTCGCGTTTACTTATGCATTATTACCATCGGCATTCCGCTTCAAAGTCACAGTCTTCATAGTCCCTCACGCGCCCTGCTGCTTGCTGATGACGACAGTGTTTGGGTGTTTGCTCTTTAAAATAATAATAAAATCATAACAATTGATCTCTTCACTCTCTTTTACCTACACTACTCAAATAAAAATCTAGATTAAAAAACCCCATGAAAGTTTATGTGCGAAGAATTCAATGAACTTTGTTAGAATGGGAATTTATTAAATCCGTTTTACTGCTTTATTTTAATAAAGTTAATAATTGACATTGGAATTTCTAAATACAGTTTCTACGAGTAATTATTAAAATTCCAGACAACCCTGGAAAGAGGATCAGGACGAAAATATGGGTAGACTCCTTTTGTACTATTAAAATAACAGTATCCCTTGATTTATTGAATATGGATGGAGCCAGCTGCACAAAATTCAACTGTATTAATGCCGTAACAATAACGATTCATTTGAACAGTTGTTGCCATTTGATTGATAACAATGGACCAAAATTTTTGGTCAATAAATCGGTATGAATAGAGATCGAACAGTATTTATTGTAAATAAAGCCTGAATCCCTAAATTTACCGAATTTTATTTACTTTTCTACTCGGGTAGGCTTGTGCTTTAATTGATGCAAATATTGAAATCTATTGTTATTTTTTTTTTCACAGAGAGAATATGGATGTATTCATTTCGTGATAAGGAAAATTGTTGAATGTTTTAATGGATATTTAAAAATACCAAGTAATATATATTTTACATTGTAACTTATTTTAAAATAGCCTTGAACAATGTTATAAAATACGAAAATCATTTGGTATTGTATTTCAGTGTTTTTATTGAATTTATCAAAATTAAAACCAATAACAAATTCATTAATAAATTCTATTATACAACTTCAATTTTGATTAGTCAGAATTATTGTAAAGTAGTTAAATATACAATTCCTGTATCTAGACGATATCCAATTAACTAATCTGTAAGCCAAGTCTATGTTGCAGTGCTTAAAAACTGTGATGCAGGATTAAATTGATTGTAAATTCAATCGACTTAATCTGATAGAATTCTGATTTATTTGTCTGGAGCACCATCATTCTTTCTTTAACTAAGTATTTTCCAAGAGTCATCTGTGTTGCCAATTCCAATTCTATAATAATAAAAACTAATTTCAATTAGTTTGATCGTTATCAATTTAGTTGCATTAAATGTAGCTTGATTAACAATAATGACATTTGAATCAGATTTTTGAAATAATTACAAATTACTGGCTATCTGGAATGGATTTAATGATGAATCTACTGGTGTCCGGATTAAAATGAGTGAACGATTATATTCGTTATGGCATGATTGTGTGATAGGTGAAGTGAATCCGATTAATGGGACAATAAATCAGAGACGAGAGATACAAAAGGAATGCTGCGGATCGCCATTAATTCCTCTTTGACGAGTGAAGCGCCGCGCGCCATGAGACTGATTATATTCTTTCGGTTCTCCTCCGAAGCCCATTAACGAGATGAGGTATCGGAAAACGATTCTATATTTCCAATGCAACTATTTTATAATGATTCATCTCTTCGTCGTATATTAGTAATGTTACGTCTTGTATTTCATTTGTTGTCTTACATTTTGTTTTGCTGTAAACTTCTCTTTATAAGCAACTTCTCTTTTGCTATTGTTCTGTTGCCAATCATATTACTTGTATGAATAGTTAAATCATGATCAATAGGTGATAAATATCTGGTAATAATCACGTGCCCAATTTTGGTCAATCCACGATCAACGTGATGTATTGCTCGAATTTATTATGCTAACCTACTGATCTAATCTCTTCTAGCATGTTACTCAAAGTCAATTGCATTTATGGTCTCTATCGTATTTTCGAAATTGCCAATATAAACTGTAAAAAACTAAACCGAATTGAATGATTGATTAGCGAATTTGATGTGGTTCGGTGTTTCAAAATGTTTTATTGTCTGGTCTTAAAACTGAATTTTAAATCGAAATTACAAGCCAATATTTCAAACCTAAAAATATGTNTATCGTATTTTCGAAATTGCCAATATAAACTGTAAAAAACTAAACCGAATTGAATGATTGATTAGCGAATTTGATGTGGTTCGGTGTTTCAAAATGTTTTATTGTCTGGTCTTAAAACTGAATTTTAAATCGAAATTACAAGCCAATATTTCAAACCTAAAAATATGTTATAAAAAAAATTTCCCTTTCAATTCCTGTAAGGAACAACCTCAACCAACGTATTTTCGTTAGTCAATAGGACCTAGACCAGTTGAAAAAGGACCCAGTCAATCCTACCGTCCAGGGATCAAACCCTTTACTCCGAAGAAGCAGCCGAATGCATTACATCGGCAACGAGACAGATATAAAAAAATATGTTATACAAAAACATAATTTAAAATATATTAAATATGTATTTATGCACTTTTATCATTTAAAATCGATATTATGACTCTAAAATTTGTTCTGTCAAAGTCGTTTTTATAGCACTAGTGCTTTTTCTTTATTATTAAAGTGTGATCTCTGTGAAAGAAATCGATCAAATTTATATGTACGTCAGTTTTGTTATGTGGGGTTTGACTGTTTACGGATGTTTTTGAGAGTTTTATCGGATGGTTTAAATTTAAATTAGTACTAAATCAACTGTTTTCGGCCCTTTTAAATAACATTTTCTCTTAGAATTAGAAAAGGAAACGAAAACTATGTGAGGGAGATAAAATATTTAAAGTTGATTTAAAGACAACGAATGCTCTTTTTTAAATTTTGTTTTAATTTATTTAAAAAAACATAAAATTTTGTATAAAACACGGTCAATAAGCATTATTAAACACTTGGGCTTTCTTACACTTTTNTCTTAGAATTAGAAAAGGAAACGAAAACTATGTGAGGGAGATAAAATATTTAAAGTTGATTTAAAGACAACGAATGCTCTTTTTTAAATTTTGTTTTAATTTATTTAAAAAAACATAAAATTTTGTATAAAACACGGTCAATAAGCATTATTAAACACTTGGGCTTTCTTACACTTTTCACTCGCTACGCTCGTGGCTTAAAACATCCCTTGTGTTTAATAATGCCTTATCTTATCGACCTTGTTGTATAAATAACTTTTAAATACCTTATTAAATTTTAGAATAGACTTTTTCACTAAAAGACGTTGAACTAGAAATATGACCAATACCAGTAGTTCATTTATACAATTGCCAAAATTGTTTATATTTGCACATTTCAATTAGCATAATGAAGAAGTTATCTACTTTTTTTTTAAATCCTAAAACGTGAACCTTTTGTCGGCAATTAAATTTAAATTTCTAGATCTGAGCCTAAGTAAATGAAATCTTTAATACTTCCAAATAAAGTGAAAATCCAATGGCAACGAAATGGGTCTAATTTTTATGGGGTATTTATGATGGGGATGAAAAGGGTTTTTGTTTTCGTTTCCTTGCCACTTATCCTATTTCTGGTATTTCATTTTCACCACTTGAGATATCTTTGACGAATTTAATTGCGGGGCCTTTTATTACCATCTTGAATTGTTCTTGGAGGAAATTTCAATTATTCGAGCCGTTTCCTTTTCAAAGACCGTTCTTTTGGTATGTAAATTTAATGAGAAATTTACAGATTTCGGTAATGTATGCGTACGTTAATTTACAAGAAGAATAGCAATTTAAATGAATTCCTTCATCAGTTTTGATGGCTGTTTTCGATGCCCATTGTCGTCGTCGTCGTTTTTTAGAACCATTGTCGTTCCTCTACGACCGAGGCGTAATTTAAAATCCGTTTTTGAAAGGCAAACAAAAAGGATGCTCGTTATTTATGAAAAATGTTTTGTTTATTATGCAAATTGACCAACCGTCTTACAATCATGTTAACCTCTATATGAAATCGTTTTTCTTTAAGGTGATTTTTTGGTTTGGTAACGTTTTACCTCATTGTAATTTTATTACAAAATCGCGGTTTCTTGCTACTTCGACAAACCAAAGTTTTTTTTATTTTTAATGAATAGTTGCAAAGCTATGCATAGCTTTATAAGGAGATGACATTGTTTACCAGTCGTGTGTTTTCTACTTAATTATATTTTGTAAAATTTAATTGACGTATTTCATGGCACATAATCATTGTGGACCGCTTTTAATTAACGTAATGTTAGCCTGTAATTTTTCCTGTCATATAAGGAGAAACACGAGACTATTAAATATGAAAATAAACTTTCCTGTTAGTAATAGTGGAAGAACATACATTTTTTTTAAAATTTCACTTGAATTAAAAGATATTGTGCATTAATAAAATCAAGCTATTTTTTACAATGCTTTATTTTACCAAAGATTGTAGCATTCAATTGAAATAAACTGTTTTGCGCCGTAACGTTTCAATTTTTTAACAGAGACGGCATCGTCCATCATGCTTATCAGAATTTGCACATTTGCTTGTATTAAAGCCGCTTATGATTTATTGATCTGAGTCTTTGAATTAAATCGCGTGTAGACTGCTGAAACAGTAATGAAAATTGATGGCTATTTTATGGGTATATTTCACAGAATTAAATTGTAGAATTGTTGAGGCGAAATTTGTTTTTCATGCTTTAATGCTGTAAATTTTGTTTATTAAAGATATTTAGTTTTTTTTAATTTATAATAGTTATTTATACAACAAGGTCGATAAAATAAGGCGTAACCTCCGTAAAAGAAATCCTTTAATAATAAAGAAAAAGCACTTGTGCTATAATAACGACTTTGAAAGAGCGAAATTGAGTGTCATAATATCAATATTAAGCAACAAAGATACACAAAAGAAATAAAACATATTTGTTTTTTTAAAATAAAACGAACTATTTAACTATTAACTATATTAAAGTATTAAGTTATTAAAAGATCTAATTTCTAATCCACATTTATACAAAAATTATAAATAAATATGATGGTGCCGTTTTTGGCGCAGAATTGCTAGTCCGAATCAAAGATACGAAATCAAATAATAATGAAACTTCTTAGGCTAAGTCGTTAATTTACAATCCAAATTTGGTTTTATCTTTAATTCTAATTTTTAAAGAAAAGTTCTTAACTTTTGATTTATTTCTTTTATTCAAAACAATCTCATCCTTTTCTTAAGCATTATTCATTTGATTTATTGGCCATTCAGCATAGATTTTCCTAACTCTCTGAATATTTCATAGGCTGGGTGTTGAAACTAGGATCTAATTTTCAGCTCATCAGTTTCTAACGTTAGAAGTGAAATACTTGCGAAGAAAACGTGTTAAAAGACAATTAATATTTGATATCATAAACTAAAACAGTTTCATAGGAATTCGTGAAAATTTTGATTTGAAGTGGAAGTTTGTGTATTTATTTTATAGGTGCTGGTCTCGCCAAAAAAATATAACAAAAGATGGAGACAAAATAAATATGTTTCTTCACTAAAATAAGGTCTGGCAATTTTGGGTGTGGCTTGCAGATTTTATTCATATTTTCTTTGTTAATGGACATTTGGACAATAAGAAAGCCTCTTCATATATAATCTGGGTGTGTCACTTTAGTAATTTTCTCCTTGAACAAGTTTCGGAAATGTAGTCAATAAAAGTTCTTTGTCCGTTCCGATATGTGCAAATCAATGAACATTCGGAAAAATGATTAATTGCCATGAAATTCGAGCATTTCCGACATTAATTAGTCAAAATGTAATCATGGCATGATTTCATATTAATTGACTTTCACATATGAAATTCACAGATACGTTATTCTGAGGTAGTCTCTATAAATAGGCTTTCCCCGGCACATTGAGAATATTTTTCCATGTCGCTTCCAGTCACATTATCCGGCCTGTTAATTTATTATTAGTTGGAATAATTTTTCTTGTCAGAACTTTTCATATGCTTTATGCCATATGCTGTTAATGCTTTCCTTTTCGTTTTATTCTATTTCTATCTTAGTTTGATGTTTAGCGTTTTTTTGTTGTAGCGATTAATGTTTGATATACTACAAAATACATAAATCTTGTGAGAAATACACAAAATGGTTAACCTGCATCTTTTCGCTCAGATCAAGTTTTAACAGGGAGATTCTTCTTTATAGCTCAGATTTCCGATTTGGAATAATAACTTTTTATTTTTAATTTAAATATTTATATTTAAAAGACCCCTTATTTTAAGCAATAAGCTTTCTTATCGATTGGATTTCAATTTAAATATATTGAAACATAAATTCTTATGGCGCTTAATCGGTAAACTTTTGAAGGGGTGAGAAAAATAACGCTTGGCTATATTCCATTGTGATTCTATGTAGAAATAGTCTATGAATATTCTTTGATGAAGAAAATATTTTCACGAGGTATGATTCCGAATGGATCAATAACTCTGTCGGGAAAAGAAATTCAGGACTTTTATTTGTCAGTATGGATATCCTTTTCAATGTAATTATGCTAGAGAAATTCATTGTGGTAGACAGCGTATTATATTCGTTTATGTATTTATGGGATTTCTGTTGAAGGGGTCCAATATTAACAGGGCAGTAATGATAATAGAATCATCGAAAGCTGTTGGGACAAGCTATTACCATTTATGGGTAGTGATACAAAAGGATGGTTTCCAATAATAGTTTTGAGATGTTTTTGCAGACGTCTTTATTATAGTTTAATTTAACAGATTTGATTAAATTTTCACTATGAAAACCATGCGTGAATTTAATGAGTATTTTTTTTGCATGTGTGGAAATACGTTTTCGTTGCATCTCATTTGCGTAATTCGTTCATGAATATTCCTTTGAGTTGGGTTTTACGCCATCATTAAATATTTCCCTGGCGCCTAATGGATCTCAATTAAGTAAAGTGGGAATCCCTGTCGTTTGAAGTTGCGGATATGTTTTTATAGAGTGATTAGACCGAAAGTTGGGACATTAAGGACCGTATACAAAAGTTTTAACTGCCCCTGAAATATAATAATTCAACAAAGTGCTAACTAATTACACCAGTAATCTCCAGAGGGTGAGGAGGATTTTGACACCACTTCACAATATTCAATACAAATTCCTAATTTGATTTCGTTTCTATTAAATTATAAAATTGAAGTTTAATTCAATTTAAATTACATGTAACATGTTAAATTAATTTAGATCTTTATTTGGGCGTAACTTTGTCTAGATTTTTGGGTAAATAGGAAGACATATCCGGAGTATAATGAACCATACTAGTCATTAGTTACAATAAAGAAATCATCCACACAATAAAGCAGTAATTCTCGGTTTGTTTCTGAATCATGTAAATAACTTTTTCCCTGCAATAATTCATGATTTAGTATCGGATTTTCTTCAAAGGCGTTGGTTTTTATGATACTCATTTGAAATGAGGCGTTCAATTTGTTAGCTTGAAACATATGGCAATTGAAGTACTATTTCAATTATAGATTAATCAATTACCAATCAACTTGCAATAAATCACAATATGAATAACAGTAATGTTTTCAATTATTATGTGAGATAATTTTATCAATTTAATAATTGAAGTCCCATAAAATCGCACAATGTATTTATATCCTAAATGTAAAAAAAAGAAAATAAACGACATTATTTCATATTTCTGAACGTCATCCCATATTGTAAAATTTTATTTGGAGCTAAACCAAGTTTCTTGTACCTACAATGTCAAAATAATCCAAAACATTGCTACATCGGAAATAACCCAAGGGAAAACAGAATTTTATTTCTTTGTATATTAAGTAGCTACCTTTCGTCAAAAACATTATTTCACTTGGGGGAGCGAAAAATTTTATTTATGATTATAATTCCTGAAGCGATACTGCCATTTCCAATTTGAAATTATGACTGGTGAATTTCAATTTCCCGATAAGCCAAGGTGTTTCCTTTTGATAGAAGCCTCTTGAAAATCGCCTTTGTCAGTCAGTCAACTCTGTTAGGATTAACTTTCAATCAGATATAACTTACTTAATGATAACCTTTCAGACCAGAAATAAGGAACACTTGAGATGAATTATAGGTGGAATGAATAAACTTTTATCATTATTTAATGTGTATAGAACAATGACAAGAAATAAAATACTTTCTCGTCTACAGTAATCGATTTTTAAAATTTTTAACCTTGTCATTTTAATTAGTTATAAACATTATTTTTTATTCTTTCAGCTCTTGAATTCGTTTTGGAGCCAATAGATGTTTTTATACGAGAAGGAAATTCAGTATTACTTCAATGTTCTGGACGATTAGGACAACAGGCAACGAAGGGCAAGGTAACCCCTACTATTAGGTGGAGAGGGCCTGATGGTCAGGATATTGGGATTGTGGGTGATACATTTAGAACGCAGTTGGCCAACGGATCTTTATACATAAGCTCAATAGAAGAGAATCGCGGCCTAACTGGTGCTTATCAATGTCTTTTGAGTGCGGAAGGAATTGGCACGATTGTGAGTCGCCCAGCTAAAGTGGGAATCGCCACTGTACCCGAGCTCTCGCAAGAGTCTGGAGAAGTGTATTTGTTTCCTGGTCAAACGGCCTACTTTCGATGCATAGCCAACCCCAAGATCTTAACTCTTGATCCTAAAATATACCACATCCAGTGGCTGAAAGACGACAGTCCCCTGCGGCTAGACGAGACCCGGATGTTGGTGTTGCCGTCGGGAGCCCTAGAGGTGGACGAACTGACTGCATCGGACCGCGGAGTCTACCAGTGCAACGTGACCTCTGGGTCAGTATTTAGCCTGAGCGGAAAGTCCAATCTGAACATAAAATCAACGGCTGGGGTGCCGGAGAGTTTCGCAGCGCCATCATTCATTACGATGCCCTCACCGCAAACAATAAAAGAGGGCGATACGATCACCTTAGATTGCATCGCCAATGGAAATCCAAAGCCAGAAATCCGATGGCTGAAGAACGGCATAGATATCGACTTACAGTAAGTTGCATTGTTTGAAATCCACTTTCATAATTCATATCTATCATAAGTCACCGCTTTCGTAATCCCCTTATCTAGTGATTTAGATTCACGATTCCGAATCGTTGGGACGGGCTCCCTGCAAATAAGCTTGGCAAAGGAAATAGACACTGGAGTGTATCAATGTCGGGCCATTAACAGTGTAGATTCTTTGGATGCTTCTGCTTCGGTTCAGGTCCAAGTGCCTCCGAAATTTCGACAACGGCCAACGGATAAACAAGCCCAGGAAAAGGATGAGTTGGATCTAATTTGTGATATAGAAGGTAAGCCAGCCCCTGTCATTCAGTGGCTGAAAAACGGCGACGTCATCACCCCAAATGATTACATGCGAGTTGTGGACGGACACAATCTCCGCATCCTGGGCCTTATCAGCAGTGACGCCGGCATGTTCCAGTGTGTGGGGACTAATCCAGCCGGCAGCGTACAAGCAGCTGCCAGATTGCAAATCCTACAACCAGGTAATTGGCAAGGAGATGAGTTATTGATTAAATTATCCCCATTCCATTTGATTTTATGAGTTTTCTGATTTCGTTCGTTTTTTTCTTTCTTTTCTCACTTTTTACCCTCATCCTCTTCCATTCAATTTCATTACCGCTTTGATCGTTGGTTTGTCTATCACCAAACAACCTGAAATATTTACCTATTCCAATTCATGATATCCTGTAACTATTAATGGATGAATCTTTCTTATTGGGTCGTAAATTTCACTTTTGTCGATGATAAATTTGTCTGTCACAAATAAAATTTATCGACAAATTTACGAAAATTCATAATCAAATCACAATCAACATCCAACCAAATGCCCGAATTTATTTGCTTTGGGGACACATAGGGTTTATTTATAAAAGACGACCTATTGGCAAAAGGCTACGTAAGCAGTTAAATAGAAATCAATTGGATGACATAGCCCGTTCAACACCAGAATTGTCAAACAGCCCATCTGGTTTTATTCCGAAATCATCAGATAGTCAGTCCAATCCGAACTCCCAGTTGTTGATGTCAAAGAGTATTTTAGATAGTTTATCGAATCGTGACGCGAGAAAATTACACAATTTCGGAGTGGGGGGTAATGAATATAATTACGAGGATGACGATGACCTAGAGGATTATAGTGAAGACGAACAAGACATGGACGAGGACGACGACGATGATGATGACGATATTTTAGTGGATGGGATTCATCCATTTGGCCCAAATGTAGATCCAAACCATTTGCTAAATTCCTTGACACAGTCCCATGATAACGATCAGAAGCGGATTTATTTTGACAGAGCAC
>JXOV01017845.1:0-19111 GCA_001014945.1 Clogmia albipunctata | reverse complement strand
GATCAAATTATTTGTTTATATCCATATTTTCTTCATTTATTTTAACNTATGACATAATTTTAGATTTTATGCAAAATTGTTGGATTTAAAAACTTAAAAGGAATAGTTTATAATTATTTTACCTAATAATTATCAAAATTCATTTTTACAATAATAGTTTTGGATAAAAATTACGTTTTTTGATCAAATTATTTGTTTATATCCATATTTTCTTCATTTATTTTAACTAATTTAATGAAATATTTATAGCAAACTACTAAAACTTAGTTTAAATGTGAAATCTAATCAGATTAACCCATAAAACTCATTAATAATTTCAAAATTCGGAATAGCAACCAGCCACAACAAAAAGGTCGAATACTTTTCTTACGTAATTCGAGCGCCCTCTACACTTAAATTGTTATTTACGGTAATTCTATATAAGATAAACAAAAGATTCTTTTTGAATATTAAACTTCAATAAATTGTCTATCAAATGATATCATATTCATTAATATCAAGTAAATAATAAGTGCGAGACAGAGCTTTTAAAGTCAACTGCAAACAGGGTCGAATACTTTCAGGAGTAACTGTATGTCATGTCTGAAATGAATATTTTTATTATTCGTGAATTTGTGCAATTGTTCGTCGTGCAAACAAACATGACCTTCAATAAAAATATAGTTCACAAATTTTTTAAATTAAATTTCCGTTTTTATGGTCTATTTTATATTCTCATTAGTTATAAGATCCGGTTTAATATGTTAATATATCTGTTATGTACATTTAAAAAATAATGTATAGAATTCTTTTTTTTTAAGCACTGTTTTTAATTTCGAATTTTCTTTTATTCTTTCAGGTTCAGTGTGGGTGTATTGCTCCATTATGTGACTTACTTACCGTAGAGGATGCGAAAATAGTGCAAGTGGCGTTAAATGGGTTAGATAATATATTAAAAGCGGGCGAGCAAAATAACATAAAACCGAATCCATATGCGGTGGCAATCGAGGAATGTTATGGTGAGTGTGGCTTTCAGTGTTTGTTTAGGGATGATATTGGGTATTTATGGAGGAAAAAACAGGAAATGTAACCGGAAAATAACATTTTAAATGTTGTCAACACAAAATATTTGTGATCAAAATGGATCCAAATATTTACTCAGACGAAATCAAATATTAAAATGTGTTATGACCTAAAAGCAACCGGATAACATTTATTATTTTTCAAATTTATTTTTATAAAAATTGTTTTTATGAATATTTGTACCAATTTTTTAGTATTTAATTTGAGATATTAATGCTTTTGACTAACATATTATATAAGAACCATTTTACGAGTTCTATATAATTATTATAAAAAAAATAATAAAATAAATTTGAATTTTCTTAAATTTAATCAAAATGGTATTTAGATTTCTTATTTGGCTCATGTTAAAATTATTATAAATATATTGACAGTAATTAAAAACAAATGACTTTTTAAAGAGAAAATATTATATTTGTTTACAAATATTTCTTTTATCATTATAAAAATATATTCTTATGTTAAAATTTGACCTTTTTGATTTATAATATATGACAAAATTTGACATTCGTTATAAAAAATGGTAATGACTACACAAGACAAGATTTTCCCATTTCTTTCGGACTTGTACGTTTATGTGTTAGTGACTGGAAATTTCATGGCTCCATTGAAAATCAATCTTAGTAACCACCATGCTTCATTCACAGAATTGACACATTTGTTTACAACAAAATATCGACTTAAAAGCTCATTTGATTTTCAAATTGATATTTTATCCTTAAAATCCGATTGAAACAAGATGCTGAAAATGTGTCCTCAATAAAATAATGGTAGTTATCAGATATTCTAGTGAACCTTTTGGTAAAAAATTTTAATTTTAAATTAGTGATCTCTGAAGTAGTATTTGCGTCGTGTAAAAAGAAGGGCTGTCTTCTTATGGGTTTGTCTTTACTAATAATATAAACTCTTCCTTTAAAGTGTTGCGACTTTTACTGTCCTAGTGTGCGGTGCTGAATACAAGAAACACTGAAATTTTAGTTATATTTTTAAAGATCAATAAATTTAATTTAAAATTTTGTAAAATTAAGAAAGGTTCCGCAGAAAATGTGATAACTAACATTATTTTAAAGACGAAACGACGAGTCCCAAATATAAAATAAAACATTAAATCACCACCATGAATAAGAAACGGCAAAATTTGGATGGAATTTTATTTATATTTTTACACGGCACAAATATTATTACACAAATCAATAGTTTTAAATTAAAATTTTGTTAAAACTTAAATTTAAAGAAGGTTTACTATAAAATCTTTAAACTGGCATTATAGATGCAAGTTGGTTACTAAGATTGATTTTGAATTTTACTTTGAAATGTATATGAAATTTCAGTCATAAACACATTTAAAAATAATGGTGGAAAAGACGAAAAGACGAAACGGTGTTTAAACTTATTTCTTTTTCAAATTCAATTGTCTTTGTATATTTCACTTGAATTTTTTAAATCCAATTAATAATATTTTTTTCTTTGTTTCAGGCCTGGACAAAATCGAGTTTCTTCAATCTCACAATAACATTGAGATATACCAAAAAGTGTACTGCATGATAGAGCAGTACTTTTCTAGTGAGGAGGAGGACCCACGAGTGGCGCCGATCGAGGATAGTCATCAGTACCAATTCAATCCGGACCAGTCGGTGCCGATGGGCGGATACCAGTTCTAACGAAGAGGAAGTGGATCGACGACGGGCAGGGTCTTAATTGATTTATATAAATGATACGCGAAAGGACGCAGAAGGGGGAATAAGAAGAGTATTTTGCAGATACCTATTTTTTTGTTTTCCTTTATTTTTTGTTTAAAATAATTTTATTTTAAATGAAGAATGTGTCGCCGAGAAGTGGCGAAAACGTTATTGTGTTATTGTTGTATATCTATGAGTTTATATATATTAATTATATTAGCAAAAACAAATTGAGTTGATTTCACCCAAAAAAAACTTAACATCGCTGAAGTGAACGCGCACGAAAGTTATCGACATTTTTGAAAAAAAAATACTGCAGAAGTGGAAGAAGAATGAGGAGGAGGATATGAAATGGATTTAATGGCAAACAGCCGCTGACGAAACGGATTAGACAATTTGATTACGCAATTAATATGCATACTTGGAGCTTCTTGGTCATCTTGGCAAGTTCATTTTAAAACAAATGCATGATGCAGGTAGATGATGATACCCTGATTTCTCTATTTATTTATTTACCACTGTAATCAAATCAAATTTTGTAATAAAATTGAATTTTTCAAACAAGTAAAACCATGTGTTTAATTAAAATTGAAAAAAAATCTGGGTAAAATAATATATAATAAATTTTGAGAGAAGTTTTGGTGGTTGATAAGGTTTTTTTTGTTAATAGCGGTGAAAAGTGAGTAAAATGTTTATATCAATGGGTGTTTATTTCATTTTAAAAAATATAATATTAACAAAAAAAGAGTTCAATTTTGGGGATGTTGTTAACACAGAAAATTTAACATTTTTTAATGAGATGAATTTCAAAATTTGGACTAAATTATGTAATTGAAACAAATCGTATTAAACGCATTTTAATTCATTTCAACTTAAATATAGGAATATGTTAAAATGGAATTAATTCAAGCCATGTATGATTAAACAGTGTAAAATTATGAGGGACTTTAAAGAGACAGCATTGAAAACTAAAATTTATAAATAAATATTAATTCCGATATTATAACTTAGCCTTAGGATTTCAATCGCATTATGAAACTATTTAAGTTTTATTGAATAGGAAAAGTGTAATAATATATCCAAAGTACAGTAAATATTTTCAATTGTTTTTAAAGTAATTAAAAATTATTATTGAACAATTGCACTGAGGCAAACAATTTTATTAGTGGTAGCTCAGACCATGAGGTGTTTTTGTGTATTTTTCCAAAAAAAAATTAAAATAAATTAGGGGTGGCTTGTCTTTAACATTTAGGGGTGTAAAAAATTTAATTTGACCTTTTGCCGGGCACTCACAATACCATTAAAATCGGTACAGTATGACTTTATGCCATATTTTTTCATAGATTTATGAATTTTTGACATATTACAAAACTCATCTATTAAATAACATATTTTTAATTTGATATAATTAACTGTGGTAGACCTGAATATTTCTAATTAAATGAATTAATTTTAAAATTATAGAAATTCGAATAAAATAAGCATTTAATTATTTTCCATAATTATATTTTGGTTTCAACAATTAAAAGTAGTTATTATGAATATTGGTTAAATGTATTTATTTAAATAAAATGTGCAAAATTCCAATAACCATTTAAAAACAACATAATACATGAAAAGTAGTCGTATTTACTCGTAAAATTGAATTATATGGAAATGTTTGGTCATTGGCCCACCAAATGCGCAAATAAATTACTCCTTATATTGGGGGTAAACAAATTCTGGATCCTGTTTATTTGAACGTTCAATTTGAAGAAATCTATCTACAAACATTTGTTGACGATTAAATGGGTATTTATTCAAAGTACATAATGTGATTCGAGTACATTGTACTTTAAATATTGTATGTTTTGGGTATATTGTTTAAGAAAATGTTTTGAATGAATAAATGATGCCAAGTACCGGAAGTTATTCCAACATTCAATAAAAAAGCTCTCAAAAAAGCTTAACATTCATAAAATTAAAAATTTAATTAAATAAATAGTTATTTTTGTAAGGGTATGTATGAGTACTGTTTTTTGCACAACAATGGATTGAAAATAGTTATATATACTGTAAATTTAACAAGAAAATACGAGTCGGTTTGCGAGTTTTTGATCGTTTTTATTTAAAACGGATTTTACAGCCGTGCAAGATATAATAATTTAAAATGCCTAAAAATACAAGAAAAACTAATTAAAAAATATTTGCTGTCAATCTACATTGGTTTCTTTTTGGTCGTCATAACGGCCTAGATTAACAAATGTGCTATTTATCTTCCAAAATAACGCTAGAATTTTGATATCAAAACAATTTTTACGTTATTTTTTTCACTAGTGAAAAAAAAATCACAATTTTCACCAATGCCATGAAGTGATGCAATATGGAACTCAAATCAATGAACATTCTACCTTTAGATACGAAAGTGCAAAACAACAGTTCACACATGGCTACCATTTAACTATTTTTGTAAATGATTCATTAAATATTATATGTAGGGGAAATATGTACAAAATGGCATAGGCGGTGTTTCTGGATTTTGGCTATTTTTAGCTCGCATCTGACTGAGCTATCTTGTAACCCAAATGGCTTTGGCTATCCTGCCAATTTGAACGCATTCAGTCCATGCGTCTTAGTGCCAGGACCCTCAGAAGTTTTTCCAGCGAAATAAGTTTCTATTTTATAAGAACTCAACTCATCGTCAGTCCTGGAGGCAAGACAATATCGAAGCCAAAATTTTCCTAAAACTTCTCATTATAAATAAGAGAAATGTTCACCTTTATAAACTAAAGACCTTTTTTCGAGATTTAGACCCGGAAGAGAATGGTAAATTGATGGCATTGGGTTTAAAGTTCTTGGACATACGTTCCTAGACGATCACAGGGTTTAGTTTGTAAAATTATGCCAATAATTACATCGAATTTAGAGGTGTGGCATTTTGTCCATGCGGTTTTAAAAAACCGATTTTCGCCGACTTGTGTTTAAAGCTGTTTAATTTTGTTTCTGCTCATTTTTTGCAACAATTGCATATTAATTTTAATAAATAGATAACCAAACATGATTACTGTTTAATATGGCGATGTTGTGTTCTACCCATAAAGAATTATGATCCAAAAACAAAACACCATGCCATTTTGTACATACTTCCCCTAATACTACAAATTTTATATGTATCGACCAATCTTAATTCATGGCTATTTTATTTAAAATTTATCTGGATAAAGAAATTCAAAGCCATCTTGTTTGAATTTCCCGTGGTTTTGATAGTTAGATTATCAAAACTGAATGTATTAAGCCTGAGTAATTTTTTAAAGCATCCTCTCCACTTTTGAAACATTTAAAACCTTGTTATAATTTTATTAAATAACTTATGATAAATGCTCTTTAAAAGCCAAGAACTTCTTATTGAGTAACTCTAAAGGTTGAGAATCATTGACATTGGCAAATAGAATATCCTGAACGCTCTCATCATGTAACCTTCCCCGCTTCAGAGGTAAACGACCGGCCTTTAAAAGGCCAACATATTAATAGACTTATCCCTATCCCTAAACTTGTTATACATTCCGCTTTGCTAGGCAATATAAAGTACATGGAAGAGAAGGAATAGAAAAGTATGTGGAAAGGGCGGGACAGGGGGGCGAATTGTTGACTGGAGTGGTAATTATGAAGGAGCCATGAAACTAAGGCATCGATAAACCCGTAAAAATCGATACTGTTTTCATGCAACAAATGAGAAAAAGGAGCGCGCGGTGGAGGAGAGGCTAACTATCCTTCGGAAAGCAATGTCAGAGTTATTCCAGTGACCCTGACCGTCGGAATAGAATACGTACTTATAATACAGGATGCCTTTGATGGAGTTTTCAACACGTTTTCCGGATTTCCTCTATTTCTTCCGAGATTAATTTTAATAGTTCCTTATTTGTGCAGGAATTTATTCAAATCAGTGATTTTCTGGAATAGAAATTAAGACACATCGTTCCATAAGACCAATAATTTCTTTTATTTATAATTCTCATCAATGTTTACAGCTCTTTTATTATCTACTATCTTAGTTTTCAGTAAATTTACATTTTCTTTATAATATATAATATATCGGCTAAAGAACACACCATAAAAATAGAATTTGGCAATTTCGATTTCGTTTTTTACTTGTTTTGTCTTTAGTTTATTAGAAAAATCGTGAATTTCCTCGTCGTTTGATATGCAAATTTGTGCTTTATTAAAAACGTTGAAGTGGTTAAAGGAAAGGATAAGCGCCTCCTCCACACCACACAGCAGTTCAAGGCTACATTAAATGAGGAAGCTTTGGTCAGTGTGTTTTTCTTTCTTCTCTGTGTTTTTTTTGTTGCTGTTCCTTTTTTCCACTAACGAAACTAATGACCTACCGACCTTCTGCTCGGTTTCGTGGTCACATTTTGATGGCTTTTCCATTTGTCTGGCTCCTACAATTCGTCTAAATAACATCAAGCAACCGAAAAAGGCTTGCATTTGCTCGAACCAATTACGCTGCTCTACCTGATCCCTAGAATTCGTAAAAATAGCCCTCCTAACCAATCGTCAACTACTGATAATTTGCGGGAAACCAATTTAATTCAGACACTTTTTTCCATATTTAATTCAAATTTTAGAATTGCAACACTACAAATTATTATATTATCCTCTAATAACCCTAAAACTCTCTCCTCTCTTTCTCTTTTGATTTGATCAGATCAACACCACACTAAAATATTGTATAAATTCTTTCAAATTGGTTCAATTGCCACCATTTTAATCCGCGAAGATTAAATGAGTGCTTTTATAAATTCTGAAAAGGGACGTTCAATTAAACGCAGTGCATTTATCTGGCCCTCTTTATCAAAAGCCCCGTTTAACAATTTCACCAGGAAAAACCCTTATAATATTTACGCTATCATCTAGAATATAATTTAATAATTGAATCACAAATAAACACACGCATTTCTTCGTAACAGTACAATTTCAACTAGGACTTTCCGCGCCAAGAAAATGATGTCACTTTTGGCTGGAATTGTCCGCTGCTGGATTTCGCTCCAATCCACTCATGTGTCCTTCAACTTCGTTTAAGCTATTGCTAGTTCTAATATTGACAATTGGCAATGACGGCGTTACTGCTACTACTCCTCCCTCCAATTCTCCCTCTGCACATCCTCCTAATGGCGTTGTAATTAATTGAGTGGCACGAGTCGAAGAAATTTGAACGTCTTCTGGAAAGGAAATCGAGGACGAATCGGCCTCTTCCTGCACGCAATTCGATGTCACTAGGCGGTGAGTTTCGTCGTCGCAGCGGGCCACCGCCTCGCTGCTGATCGGCTCCAGGATCAGGCAGCTGGTGCCGTTCGCCGTCACCTGGATCACGGAATCGTAGCTGGGCGGAGGTCCGTACAGGTGGTACAGCTGCTGGTAAGGGCACGAACGGTGCGATGGCTGGTCGCCGCTGCTGGCAGTCGTGCTCACGTCCGACGGATCAACAGGTCCGCGGCCGTTGCGTGAGTTCAAATTCAAGAACATGGTCGAGTAACTGGGCGGAAGCGATTGCTGTGGTATCATGTTCGGATCTGAAACGGAAAGTGTGCGAAACAGTTGTGAAATCTTTATCAATTTAATTTTTTTTATTTGTTTGTTCTGACTTTAAGAATATTATTATTACAAATTGATTACAATTTTTAATTTTTTTTTATAAACAATCACCTTAGTTCTCCCTGCCTATCACAATTCCTTTAAATGGTCTTTAGGTCCTTAGTATTAGGATGGGAAAGAATAATAGTGTAATTATACCATCCTTTAAGCACCGCGCACTAGGGCAGTATAGGACTGGTTACTTTTAAAGGAGGTCTTGGGGTTATTATTATATTAATATAGACACATTTATACGTTTTGAGTACCATTTTCGGGTGAATGTTTTTGGATATTTTGGAATATTAATAACTCTACATTCCTTCAATGTATAAAATAAAAAATTTGCAATATTAATAAAAACCAATAAGAAATTAAAGAGTAAGTTAATTTGTATATAGCTTTTAAGGACCTCCAAATCGTTCGATTTTGCTTTGAACCTTGAAGGAATAACATGTTAAAAACTTACAATATTCGTAGAATGAACCTTCAATAAACTGAATTTAAAAAGCAGTGCTTTATAGTCTAGTTTTACGATGGAGCTATAATGTAATATCCCCTGAAAATACAAACAGTCTCAATTAAGTTTATAGTAGAACACGTTTGTCCTTGATACCTCTGGAACCAAGAAAAACCGTAGCATCAAATTTACACATAGTATATTTCTTAGCAGATTACATCTTTGTGTCAATACAGATTAGCAAATATTTGAATTAATTTTGCGAAATTGCAAAAAACGAAAAACCACGCGTTCCGAATGTTCCGTTTGTTTTAGCCATACCATTGATGAGGGTGATTAGACAATCCGAAATATATCCAGAATTTTGAAAATTTGAGTCGCGTTGTTATAAGCCGCCAATAGCTCACGTTGAAAGTCTAAAACCTTGATTTCGAAAATCGGGAAAACAGTACAAATTTTTCGAATTTAAAAAAAGTAATGATGACTATCGAAAAATAAGCTCATTAGGCATTGTGAATGATAATATGGGCACAATAAGACAGCTAATAAAGACACAATTTCTGATAATATTTTCTTATATAGTGGGTTTTAAGGCTATTACGCGACGTAGCTAACAAACTATTTTGCATATTTAAGCGAAACCATACGAGTATTAAAGTAAAGATTATTAAATTCCATACAAAACGTCCATACATATTTCGGAATTGGAGGTTCTAGTCAGTAGTAGGCATAGACGAGAAAATGGGGTGCGGCTATAACCCTGACCAATTCGGAACGTCTGGTTTTTCGTTTTTTTTTCGCAATTTAACAAAATTAATTTATTTAAATACATATTTGCTAATCTGTATTAACACCAGGCTGTAACATCTGATATACTATGATACTATGTGTAAATTTGTTGGTACTTTTTTTGTTCCAGAGATATCAAGGACAAACAGGTGCGGCTGTAATCTTAATTGAGACTGTGCATATACATGAATATTATTTTTTTATTATTATAAAATGAGAAAGGCTCTTTTTAAGAGATATAAGATAAAAAATAAAATAAAAGAGATATTTAAGATAATTATATTAAATTGACTTAGTAGGAAAACTAAATTTTTAACCTTTTCTTTATAGAACTCAAAGTACTTGAGTTCTTAAAACCTATAAAATATTGTTTTCAATGTAATAATAGGAATACATACTCCAAATTAAGATAGATTGATGTAATTCAATTACATTTACCAAATTTAGATTGACGAACAATTTTCAAATTCAGTTTGAAATTTTTGCTTAAACTTAAATTGAACTATAATTTAGAATGGATTTTTAATTGGAGCATAAAATTAATTCTATTCTATTTTAGAATTTAGAATTATTCTGAATTTCAAACGATTTATTCAGTGTAGAATTAAATAAAGTTCATATGTGGAAATTTCCATAAATAGAAAAGAACGGAACGGAAGTTGGTGAGTTTCGACAAATAAATTGTTTGGACTTTTAAACGGTCATAACAGAAATCCCCGAATTTGAATGAGCGCAGAATAATTAAAGCTTTTGCGGTTTCTGAAGCTATTTTTGGACAAATATACATATATTGCTTCTAATTGAAATGACCATAAATAATGTCAAGGAAATAAATAATAAATTTCAAATTATCACTAATTACTATAAGATATCGTGAAAAAATAAAAATTATAAATTAATGAAATATAATCACTTAAATTGTATAAGCTTCACTTAAACAAATACGTAATTTTTAAAGGTATAATTGACTTTAACCACAATTAATGAACAATATACTCGTATAAAAATTAAAATAAAGTGAAATTGACGGTCAAACTTCAATCAACCTCTATATGTGTTATTTGATTTATATAATATATTTTGAGCCAATCAAGAACTTTAGTTATTTTTTAACTTTTATCATGAATTATTTTAGTGAAATTATAATAACATTTAGAAATTCTTTTGATTGATTATTAAAGACCAATATTCTTGATTGTATGCCTTTAGGTATAAATAATTGTTAAAAATAATCCTTGAATTCCAATTTTTATATAAACAATCTTTAAATAAATAACCGAAAGCTAATAATATATGTTTCTACTGATATACATTACTCGTGCATATAGGTATCTTTATGTTGGGTTGATGTTTAATAACTCATCACATCATATATAGGGGGAAGACACCATCTAAACATTTTCAAATTATTTGTATAGTCCGACATTAGATGACAATTCAAACTATCTGTGCGTACGAGTATAACTAATAACAAACCCCTCTTTTAATGTGATAAGACCTATACTGCCCTAGTGTGTGGTGCTGAATGACAGTTCTAATTAATAATTTTATCTTTTCCCATCCAAACGCTCTTCGGATTATTTAAAGAAATTACTATATCGATAGCAATAAGTTCGATAGGTTCAGAAATGGTGTTAGAAAGGGAGAGGTAGGGTGAATTACGTGGTGGCTGTTTACCATACATCTAATGACACGTTTTCGTGCATCTTGACAATTATCTTATTCGCATATTTTATATGTGAATAAGGGCTATAATCTCCGAGTGGGCTCTTCGACCACCAACCATGATGCAAGAATAGGAAATAATGTAAAAAGATTATAAACTTCTAAAGACAATAGAAACTCCTTTTTGGCGCTTAACGTATTCGCGGATGAAAAAAACGAAACCAATTTTTTTTTGACGCGGCTAAAGATTCCATTATTTGCCTATTAATGTAATGTACATTGTGATGAACCATTTACAATGACAGTATTTTCGGCGTTTATCTTGCGACGGCATTAGATACCTCTCAACGTTTCCATCAACTACTCATAAGGAGGTTTTCATCGCTCATTAAATTGCTTAGCTTTTGCCGTAAGCCAAGCAAACAAAACCTACATTCATTTACAAGACTACTTACAGGACATAACACCATGAAAGGACATTTATACAAACTCCACTCAGACTGAATATGCAGATTCTGCAAACTACATAGATAATGAGACCGCGGAGCATATACTCATGGACTGCACGGCGCTAGCAACCAAGAGACATTTCTACCTAGGGAAACCATCCTATTACGTTTTATAAAAGCAACTGGACTTGAGGATACAATATAATCCGAAGATAGATCAGGACAAATCACCAGAAGGTACAATAGATCCAAGGTTGCAGTGTAACATCACCCTAACCACATAACCAGTTCATTAAATTATATTTTATTAGTCTTTTCCCAACCGTAAATAAACAAACATCAACTGTCCGCGCGCGTTTAATTTATACATAAACACATACAAATAACTTTTGACTCTACACGTATTGATAAAACACCTTTTCAGAAACCATAAAGTTTTCAGATCGACGTGATCGAGAAAATCAGCAAATGAAAAAGTAACGTACTCCGGTGTCATTTCTTTACCGTAAGTACATACAAAATCTTAGTGGATATGAATATTACGGTATGCTGGAAAATATTTGACCTTACAAAATGCATCGTAAACATAATCATTAGAAAGAAGAACAGTAGGTCTTCTAATGAAAAATAAAAATTATAATATTTTTATCATTTTCGACATCGATTTGAGTTCCATAAAGGTCCACTTTTTTTACTAGTGAAAATTTTGAATTTTGTTACTAGTGAAAAAGACTTAATCTACAAACAAATTTGTTTCAAGTCAAAATTCTGTCTATTAGCTTGTATTTCACCCTCGCTTCAACCATTATAATACTATATAATAACAAACAATATTAATTAATATGGCAAAATATGATAATTATATTTTAATCTTTATAAACCTATTTGTTAGATTTTGTTGTCACCATAGAACGTAGGTGTATTCCAATATAAAGTAATATTTCTTATTCTCAAATTATTAACATATTTTGATTTATTCTAAAACCCCCAAATAAAGATAAATCATTATTACCTTATTTTCAAGTTTATAAAAAATAAATGCTTCAAGCTTAAGGACAAGTAAATTATTTCTTATCTTAAGGAATATAAAAAAATTTTTCCTTTCCATGATAAAAAAATCATTTGAATTATTTGTTACTAATAAAAGACAATACTGACTTTTCCATATCCTCTGCAAGTAGTAGGTGGACGACTGTCGCCGTGGATTGACCCTAGAAGTGCGGGCTGCCCTGCTGGCGGACTGCTGATGGTGGTAGTGGGGCGAGGCGTGACACGATTCGTGGCGGTGATGTCCCACTGCTGCTGACGACGGGCCGAGGCTGTGCGTTGTGCTGGACGGATACGAGGACCTGCTGACGGTGGAGGCTGGGTTGCGGCAGAAGCGGCGGGACCACCAGCCACCGCCGGAGCACACCATGAACATGAAAATCACCAGCAGCCAGTAGTACCAGTAACGATAGAGCTGGTAGAAGTGGAACGCCAGATTCACACAGCATCCAATACTGCAGCCTAGAAGAGGAGGAGAAAAGGAAAAAGGTCACCAATCCAGCAATAAAATGGGAAGAAGCAGAACGAAAACCACACTTACAATGCTCATTTCTCTGGCAAATGTAGTATTTTGGCTCCCCATCGAACTCGAAAGCACAGTATTTGTTCGCAATGGCCTGGAAAATTGTAAATAATTTAAAATACCACTCACAAGTAGGATTAAATTCAAGAGGAACCGTACCTTTTTGGTGAAGAACAGTATGAAAAAATAGATTCGAAACAATCGAGATGAAAAGAGATTTGTAATCTCCATTTTCTAATTCCTCGCTTTTGATTTACACTAAATTATTTACTATAAACTACTATTGCACTAAAACACGGGATGAAAAATCCACTACGTATTGCACAGTGTTGTAATAATTTGATAGGAGACTAAGAAATCTAAATGGCATCTCCTCTGAGCCTGAGCCTTAATCAGCATCTTCTTTAAAATCACCAGAGAAAACTCTGCACCAGAAACACATTTTCACATATTCCACCTATAATCTATTACTAGATTATTACGGCTACTGGTTATCCAATTGGATTTGTTCCACATCACTGGAGGCGTTCGATATATTTGTTCTAGTGGTATCCTGAAACTGGGGAGCTACCAGGAAATAGTTGTGCATCACAATGTTTGTGGCAAATAAATGAAAAAGGAATTTTTAATGACGGGAAAATTGGTGTGGAAAACAGAGAAAACGCGTTCTCCCTTTTCCAAAGGCAACTGTCGCGCGCGCTCTTATGAAGAGAGAATCAGCGTTTATTGGACGAGAGAGCGAGTCGTCCTTTACATGCGGGACAGAAACGGAATAGAAACGGTATTGGAATAGATGAAAATTTAATACTCTAGCATATTGGCATCGGAGGGTGACTTTTTTCTCATTTCCCCCTTTTTCAATCGGAATGGAATTGTCTAATCAACGCGGGCTATTGTGTTCCAATTGAATTTATATCAAACGCAGCACTTTTTTGTGGATCTCCAACAAGCCTAGAGTTTATAGAAATGTGTATTTTAATAAAAGTATTATTATTTGTGAGGAAATTAGCTGCCTTGAATGCAAGTCAAGGCTGTTCAACTAGAATCCTGATGATGGTGGTGTCAATCAAATCAATAAGCAGTACTACTCCCTTGTTTACTCAAATAATCAGCAGTACTCTTCCTTGTTTACCGCCACAATAAATAGATCTAAGAATTGCAAAGTTCATTCATATTTACCGTTGTATCGATTATCCTTTATGCTTGGCATTGACTGGCTCATGACCCTGCCTGGCTCTTAGTCAAGGTTGACCACTTTTCTCTGTTGTGCGATTTATGCACGAGGAGTTTTTATATCCTCGCGTGTCGACAATCATTTTATACCGTTTGTGACGAATTGAATAATTGATAATGTAACATAATCAACACCTTGTGGATTTAATTTGGAGTTTATAAAAAAGGATAAAATTATTTTAAGACAAAAAAGGATAATTACAAAAAAAAACAGTAAAATAACAACTTTATTATTTGTAAACTCTAGTTATTATCTATTAGGACAAGTATTTTTGGGCATATTCCTTGGCTTTGTGTTGCGCCGTTTCGATCTGGTCCTCCACAATGGACACGCTAACCTTCTTCGCCTTCATATTGCACACGTGCAACGGGGTTTGTCCTTTTGGCGGGGCAATTTTCGCGTCAAACACGTCGGCAACTGTTTGAAGCCATTTTTCTGCATTGAAGTCGTCACCGGCCAACTCGGTCGGAACGCAGGCCCGAGCCTTGATCTGGCCTCCGCTTAGGCACATCACCAATGCGGGACGGTCCGTGCACAGCCTGGTTGCCTTCTGGAGCCGAACCGTCTCCATTAGAGCCGATGACGTTAAATTGTGAACGATAAATTTGTAATTCGCCAACGGTCGCTCGTCTAAAACGGCTTTCATTTCTATTTCAATAAACTCCTTCAAGGAGTCCCTCGTTACGTCCCGTATTTCGCGGCTGATTGCGTTCAGAATCTCGAGTGATTCCACCTTAATTACATGCGGTATTGTAAACTCCTTGTTAAAGCCCTGGAGCAGCATATTTTTCAGCCGTTGAACCCGCGCCTCTAAATTCTCAATTTTCTGCTTGCCACTATTCAAATCCTGCTTAATTGTTTGCACATCGGCCTGCATCTGAAGACCCATTACTTCCGCCCTCTTGGCAGCCTCCCCGGCGATGGCATTGATTTGATAAGTACCACGGGAGAGTAGTTTCACATTCGTTATGCAGAACTTTCCAATTTCCTTCACGTTTTCGACGTGAGTTCCACAACACAATTCCTTCGATTCTAATTCTTTCCCACTTATCGAGAGTAATCTTAAATTTTCCTCAGGGTAAATTTCTCCGGGAATTGTTAAAATGTCCCCCCGTTTAACCAGTTCGTCATAGTCTATGGTATCTGTTCTAACCGGACAACCTTTCTCAATAAGCTCATTAACCCGTTTCTCAATTTTAATAACATTTTCCAGATCGATTTTATTACTGCCAATTACCCCCAATTCGAGCCTCAATCCCTGGCTCGTGACACTGCTGCTCTTCTGGTAAACGATTTCCTCGAGCACCTTATGTACCGAACTGTTCAATAAGTGTGTCGATGTATGGTGGATTGTGTTTCCCGTTCTATTAATTTCATCAACGAATAATTGCATTTCCTCGCCGACCTTTAAAATGCCTTTCAACGATTGAGTATTTCCTATTTTGTGCAGGATCTTATCTTGGCAGTTTAATACTTGCGTAATTGGCAATTCAACCCCTGAGCTTAATGCTATTAACCCGTAATCCTGGTCTTGACCTCCAGCTTCGCAATAAAAATTAGTTTTATCGAATATTAAAAACACTTCCATTTCAGAATCGATACTTTGTACCTTTAAAGAGTCTTTAAAATTCGAATTTACTACTATTCCTAACAGTTTCGATGTTATAGGCTTTACAGCATAACAGTTTGATTTTGAATCATATTTGTAAGCGTATTTAAAACTATCATTCGTTGATGGAAGTCCTAATGAAGACATTTTCTTAAGAAAACTTTGATTGGAAATATCATCATTTGTGTTTTCTAAATAACTCGATTTTCCTTGTTTGCTAATTTCTTTCTTACATCTTTTAAATGACTCTTTGTCTAAAAGTACGTCTTCTATACTACCCAGTCGTTCAATTGCCTCCTCATCTAATCCATAAGTTCCATACAATTTTTTAATGTATTCATCGGGATAAAATAATTTCCCTGACTTTTTGTCCCTTGGAAAGTTCGCTACATTATTTTTAAGGTCTTTTAAAGCTGGCAGAAATCCAGGATTGTCCAAGAAATCCATTTCATCCACGTTTTTATGGCTCAGTTGGCTTAAAATTTCAGAAACTTCCCTTCCAGAAGATTGTCGCAATGATTTCACAATCTCCTCTTCGTTCTTTACTATCTTTAATATTTCTTTTTGTCTAAGGTGCATTTCTGGATAAGCTTCTCCTAATATGTCGCAAATTACTGGGATGATTTGATAAGGTAAGTCCGCGGTTTTAAAAACTCGGTCTGATAATAAGAGCACTTTTCTCAGGATGCGACGCAATTTATGGCTAAAAGTTGATTTTCTTGGTAAAATTCGAATTATTTTTTAAAAGATTTTAACTCACTTTTGGTCCGGAACCATCCCATCCGCTAAACACGCTGTTACCATCCGTGAATGATCTGCTATTACTCTGTAGGCAGTGTCTAAATCACAGTTGGGATTTGTAATATCAAATATTCCAGAATATTGAGGTATTTTAGAGTGCTGAAATTAAATTAACGAGTTATATAGGAATAATTAGAACCAAATATAATTATTAAAATTAAACAAAACAATTTTTTAATAATAAAATGCACATTTTAAAACATTATTCCTCTCCCATCCTTTCGCAATTTCTGTTCCTAATTAATTTATTACTATCGATATCGTAATTGTATTAAATGACCGGAGAGAAGTATTAGGGCAGTGTAGGTCTGGACACTTTTGAGGAAAGGTTTGTTGTTACTTATATGTACCGTTAGTATGAATTTTCTAATTTCCGATTGTTCAAATCATGTGAACATCTTCAAAATGTTTCCCTTCTTTGAAATTAGATATAAATTTATTAAAATTTTATATGGTTTGCAAATTTGATTAAAACGGTATAAATATAAATTTTCTAATTAATCAGATTAACAATTACATGTTACGATTCATAAAAATATAAACCAGAATATATCTTAAACTATAAATAGTTATGTGATAAAATTACAGTAGAATCCATTTATATTCACATCGAACTTAACTGAAAAATACGACTAAAGAGCCTGTGACACTGAAAATTCGTGAGCAGTAAAAAGAAAATGCCGTCAAGCGACGAGCCTCCCCTATTTAACAATCGAAATTCCCGATTAATTGCTATAATTAGACAATTAAATTGCATGACAATGGAATCTGTATTTTATTAGCAATCGACTCAAATTTAAAAAATTAAAATAGGACAAGTGAATATAATTCTCGTGGCTTAGCAGACCAATTGGATGCTCAGAAAGGGCTATTTATTACCTTTTATTTTTCGGTAAATCAGTAAGTTTTACTTCTCTTGCCCCTTACCAAACCTTACCACAACTTCTTGGGCGGAATATTATAATTATTGGAAATAATATACATATAGCGATAAACAATATAAAATCAAATAAATCAACAAAAATATCTTACATGATATCTACATCCAAAGCATCTATTTTTTTAAACATTTTTCACAAATGACTAACGGAATTCATGTCAATCACTATAACCGGACATATTTTATTATTAAACTCAATTTCTAAAAAGGTTAGGAGTGTGGTTTAGTGAAAAATATATTTTAAACATTACAAATTAGTATAAATATATTTTTTTCTATATCAACAATGGAAATTAAATCTTATATATAAAATTCTCGTGTTACAGTGTTTGAAGCCGAAAGACTCCAAAACTACTATCCCAATTTTAATGAAATTTTGGGAATATATGAAGAATGTCTGTCTAACTTATTTTACAAACCCCTAAATGTTAAGGGTGATTCACACCAATTTTTTTTATAGTTTTTTTTCGCAAAAAGAATTATTTTTGATTTGATAACGATTAAGCAAAAAAAAAATCACGCCCATACGTGTTAAGAGTGAGCTACCCCTAATTCCCATAAAATTCTTTTCTACAATGCAATGTTAGAGACCTACTAATCATTCAAAGTTAATTAGATTTAAAACAAATTTCGTGGGCAATTGGGGGAGGTCGGTTTAAAGATAAAGTTATATGTTTATAGCCTTAAATGTTAAGGGTGAGTCACATCTAAATTCTTTTTGGAAAAAGAGCTATTTCGGACTTTATTAATTTAAGCGTTGGTTGCGAGTGGTAATGGCAATTACAATTTTTCCTGTTTTTAAGTTTTGGAAAACAAATTTCAATCTAATTTCAATAAAAAGAAATATTAATTCAAATCCGTAATGGTTTTATTGACACAACGGATCATGTCTCTTTCAATTATTTTTAATTTCATCGTTACAAATTTATACTGTTAACTAAAAAATATTTCCTAAATATAATGAAAATGCTAAGAGGGTCAGCTAGTAGTAGGGGTTGAGTTCTTATAAAATAGAAACTTATTTCGCTGGAAAAACTTCTGAGGGCCCTGGCACTAAGACGCATGGACTGAATGCGTTCAAATTTTGGCAGGATAGCCAAAGCCATTTGGGTTACAAGATAGCACAGTCAGATGCGAACTAAAATAGCCAAAATCCAGAAACACTCCCTATGCCATTTCGTACATATTTCCCCTATAATAAAATTACTACAGAAATAATAATAATAATAAACAGTTTGGATTG
>JXOV01017840.1:19260-32430 GCA_001014945.1 Clogmia albipunctata | reverse complement strand
GGGGGGGGGGGGTGATTAAATAAATAGGGGAGAGATAAGGAAAACCTTGATTATGTTTAAGAGTGGGAATTGGGGGGAAATGAGGAAGAGGTGGTTATTGAACCGGTGAAGAGCGAATATACACTAATCGTTAAACTGGATTCGAACAGAAAGAAAGCTACACAAGTCCTCTAGTAATTATTAATAGTTTAAGATGGGGGGCAGGGGGTATATAAATTAAATAACAATTTAATTGTGCCATTACAATAATTAATTCCATATAAAAATTATATTATCAATCGTTTAATATATATAGTAACGTCATAAATTAGAGCATAGTTTTTGGCCGGCAACCAACTTATAACATCAAACACAACGGCCCCAAAATCGGTCTAAACGTGGTTCGATTCCTCAAGGAACCGCGCGCCACTTAATCCAAATACAAATTATTAAAATTATAGTCGTTCTTCTTGGTCATTTATAACAATAAAATGCAAATTGTCTTCGAACTATGTACTCCTTGTGGCTCTCCCTCCTCGCTCCTGGAAAAGCCAATGACTATATCAATTCCAATTGACTGTTTGCCTACACAAATCCAAGCGTACAAATTCGTCAATTTCATCATTATATTTTGTTAAAAAATAGTCCTATTATTAAATTAAAAAGAAAAGGAAAAGCACAATTTATTCGCCACACACAGAGAGGTGAGGGTTGAACTCAAATTCAAACTCAAATCCCAGGTTGGAATGGATAGATAATAAAACAGTTTCGCATTCGTGGTGTTTGGAGCTGAACAATGGGGTGGGGAAGAGGCGAGATAAAAGAGAGAACAGTTTACAACTTAATACATATGTACAATGCAATTTTGAATCCATCAAATAGATTTTCCACCTAACCTCACTTTCTCTTTTATAAAACCTCACCATTCCTATTCGATCCTCATTTTCTTTTTTGAGTAGATATAAAACATTTCGACAGATAATACAAGGATAATAATAATAATTAGATTAGAATCAGTATTACAATGCTTTAACAGTTAAACTTGTTCACAATTGGTTGCCCCATCATTTGTCTTAATCAAATCTCCTTCATCTTCGTCTCCAATTCGTCCTTTTTTCATCACAAAATTTCTCTCTCAATTCTACAATTTACTCTCCCTTCATCCAGGCTGGTTGCTTTTTGCTCCATGTTCAGTTGTTGTTTAGGTATAAAAATTAGTTTGTGGTTGTTTTTTCTTCTTTTTTGCGTAGAGCTGGTAAAATACCCTATCGATAACACTCCCTACTTTCTCCCTTCTTATCCCTTATTAAACACGTTGACTAACCGCGACCGGATTAGGTGTCGGGGCTCGATGATTAGTTGCAGGTTTTTAGTGGTTTTACTTATTTGTATTCATTATATTTAATTCAAACACATGGCCCCACGCTCGTCCTCATCCTCCTCCTCCTCTAAATAACAAGCGTCATGTCCTTTTTACTCGGCAGATTCACCTTCTTCCCTTGCCACAACGAATTGTGTATCGTAAATGCATCTATTGTCACCGTCAAATGTTTCGTGTGAATCTGCGAGAAACACTTTCCACCCGAATTGTATCTACAATGAAAAGTAATTAAGAAAGTTATTAATGTTGACTATTTAAAATTTCAAAAGTTATTTGTGCAACAAGGTTGTAAAATGAGCCGTTTCCTAACGAAGAAACGGGTATGAAATACGAGCCGTTAGCCGTGCTTTTCATAGTTTTCGAGTTAAAATCCGGATTTTGTACACTAAGATATAATTTTACTGCAATTTCTTTAAAAATACACGATAACCTTATTTAAAAAAAATCGCCTCTATAGGTCTTTAAATGACTGTTATAATAGCCTGGATTAAAAAATGTGTAATTTACCATTCAAAATGGCGCTAGAATTTAAACTTTGAGACAAATTTGTTCTTAGATTATGATCATAGTAAATTGACTTTGCTGGTAGCCCACTTCCGAAGCACGATCAGATGGATGCCTAAATGTAGTGACAACTTATTTTATAAAGAAACGTAAAGAATGTGACAGATAAGTTTTCTTTTATTATTTTAGTTATTTGATAATCAATATCAAAGGATTAAAAAAATTGAAACTAAAAATGTGTAAAATATTTATTTCAAAATTTTGAATTTAGGCTTTCCTCATGTTTCAAGAATGTTCTACATTTTTCTTATTATACCAAGGATTATGACTTTTTTTTATTAGTGAAATAAAAATTCAAAATTTCACTAGTGCGATAAAGTCACGCATTATGAAACTCAAATTAATGTCTTAAAGCTAATCTTTTGATACAAAAGTGTAAATATTTCAGAAACATTTTTAGATCCACTTTTTTTAAACGAAAATAGGATATATAAAAAAAAATTCTTTTGTATATTAAATTTACAGTTAAGTGTAATTTAAAGAATTTAGATACAATAATACAAATAATTATTATTATTAATAGTAAACCAAATATATTTATCCTTTAAAATCGTCATGATTCAATTAAGCTTTTCTACTGTAATTTTTATGCTTTAAATTAATTGTATACAATTCTATTAAAAAAATTTTACATTTTAGTAGTCAATTCTCCCTCTGAAAAGTAAACCATAATTCAATACAATTCATTTATGCATTATTCAACACCCGCAGACAATCACAAATTGTGTAAAAAAATTAAATTAGTACTTTGTACTTGTATTTGATTAATAAAATTTTTTGATTATAGATTTTAGTAGCCCGGATGGAAAATATATTTGGACATTTTTTGCCACTACAATAAAATAGTCCATGATTAAATTCATCTGCAATAAATGAAACTAAATTAAACGTCGAGAAACGAATGCTATTTTTCCCAATTTTCATTTGTAAAATAGCACAAAAATTAATTAAATATTTATATGGGAAACATAACTTTGATACTCTGGGGGCTTTTTGTAGTTTTAAAAAATAGAAACATAACATTGAATGAAACATTTTGATGTTTCATTTTTCAGACTAGAAGTCGAATGATAAGATGTATTTGTGAATGAAGTTGTATCTTTTCATTTCTATAGTACTTTTTTCATGCCTGTATTCATTCGGGTTTTCAAGCCGTGATGATTATTATGTTTCATTTAGAAGAGTTTCACTTTTTATTGAAGCATAAATTAATGTAAAACAGTACTTTTTATATCAAAATTGGGAAAAAGTTCAATGCTTTCACAAGTATATCAGAGATACTGTGCAATTTGCAAGGTAATAGATATTTAAACATATCTATTACTTAAAAATAATCATATATTTTAGTTAACATTTGATTAATTTCTTCCATAAATTAAATAGACGTTAAACTTCTAGAGATTATACAATTATTTAACGGTACTTATTTGTCCAACTGTACCTAACTAACATTTAACTTGGAAAATGAATTAATGAATAAATATACGTAGTAATCCCAAAACTAAGTCAACTTGACTCGAAAATATTTATATAAATTTTAAAAATATGATTAAAAAGATAAATATGAACATAACATTGAATTAAAACTTCTAACCCAAACCATACTCACTTGAAAAACTTATCAAACATGTACTCGTCCACTTGGCTTGGACCGGTTCCGAACAGTTTGCTCACTTGCTCCGTCTCGGGGTAATAACCGTAGAGGGCTCGGAACTGGCAACCGGCATCACGGAACAGGATTAGGAAATGCTTGGCCTCTGATCGAGCGATTTTCTCCAGCACTTTTTGTTTCGCATCCCGATTCACCACCCCCGGGAATACACAATATTCCACGGCGTTCAGGATGATTCCCCGATTCGATTTCGCTGCGGGCTGCTTATACAACTTTGGTCCTGGGAAATAACACAACAAAAGGAATTAACCAAGAGAAATATTAGAAAAGAGCATGATAAAATAACAAAAAGGTAGAACATTCGCATTGAGACACGGTAGTTATGACGTCACTCGTTGACAACTCAAAATTGATTAAATTTTAAAATAAGCCAATTTTACCAAAAGTTGTTCTTAAAAAATGAAACTAATCGGACAAAATCTTTATTTTTAATTTAGAAAATGAGTTGCCAATGAAGAACGCTCTCCATTTGACTGTTTTTCGGAATTTTTCTACCAGTAAATTGTCATTTTTCCATGTGCAAAAAGTAGGAAAGAAATTGAAACATAAAATCGTTAATAAAATCAACAAAAAAAGCCTCCAATCCAAATCATACCATTGTAATCCATCATTGAGCTCTGATTGGACGAAATATCACTGGAGCCGTCGTCAAAGATGCGCCTCTTGTTCATTAGGCCCGGGGGAAGGGATCCTGGTCCGGAGGGCGATGGCAGGTGCCGTCCAATCGCCTGGCTACCGCCTCCGCCGCCCATTCCCGGCGAGGGGGCACGGCGCGGAGGTGTCGCTCGACCCAAACCTGAATCTGTGTCTGAAGTTAATTCCGATTCACATTTAAGCATAATTGTCACGACAGCGGTTACAAAAGAGCAGCAATTTACAATAATACGAGAAAAAAAAACAACAGAAAACACAGAAAAAGGGATTTTTATTAAAAGGAGGAAGAAAGGGATAGAGGTGAAATCTAATTTAAAATAGTAATTTTACCTAAATTCTTCTTCTATCATGCCAAAACAGAAAAATGGAATGACTTCATAAGATGAAAGAATAAAAACCCAGGTGAAACAGACAGAAACCAACTGTTCAGAACAGAATACACAAAATGAGGGTAGTAAAACCGCAACCAAAATGAGAGCCCGCGAAAATCGATACATCTAAATGTTGAAATGTATTAAAACTCTAAATCACTAAACTGGTAAAATTAATCATAAATAATCAAAGACAAGTAGAATATATAGGTCAACCCCAAATCTGGATTGTAAGTCTCTTACCACATAAATTCATAAGCGAATTCGATTTTCGACCCCTAAAGTTCGCGGCACCTTTAGGGACTGAAATGCGAGACATGGTCCGTCCTCGCTCCATTTGCGGCTGTGGTGGAGGCTCTGTAATTTCATAACCAATTCGCTCCGTTTTATTCAAATTCTTCTTCTTTTGCACATTAAACAACTGAGATGAACCACAATTGACCATTTCAAAACTCTCTTCAACTCTTCTCCTTCATTTACAAAGAAACTCAAGTCATTGTCAACAATTTAAACAGTGTTTTCACATTTACTCGGAAACTCGACTACAGTTCAACGGATCAACTTAATAACCAGACGAATATTTTACTAGTAAGAATGCCGTCAAACACAGTCAATAATATTAGGGAATACGAAAAAAGAAAATGGTTATGATTGAAGAATAAATTAAAATGTTGAGTGTTATAAAAGTGATTAAGAACAGAGAACCCTCGATAAATGGGTATTAGAGATTAAGAGTTTAATCCGCTACCAAATTAAATAGTAAATACTATTACTTAATAGATCTAACGTAATTCAACTACATAGCCATAGTTGTACTTGAAACCTCATCGCCCAATGTTAATTGTTTTTAAACACGAAAGAATAAAAGCTCCTCCCCATCATTAAATAGATATCATTTGTATTTATGGAAACTATAAAAAACATGTTAAAAATTAAAATTAATAGGTTTTTTTTGCTATCATCTATAGATCTTAAAAATAGATGATAAATACGATTATTTAAATTTGTAAATTTTATTTCTATTATTTAATTTATAATCTCAATGATAAGATAAATGATATGTGGGTGATTTGTGTGTTTAATATTGTCTAAAATTAAATATAAATGCATAAATTCATATATAAATCACAGTCGATAAACATTTAATACGCGTATATTCATTAAAAAAATAGCAAAGTTTTGTTTGCTGAATTTGTACCAAATTTAAAAATAATTTCATTTGTCATTTTCATATAAATTAGTAGGGCCCCATATAAAAATAAGAACAGCTGCCTCACTTCTAACCGTTCTTTTTTTAAAATGTGTTTGTGACTGTTTCTTCTAAATCGACACGTTCGCCATTTGGTGGCAGTTTTTAAAACTTATAACTGAAATTTTGCAAATGGCGATTTGAAAGTTGATTGAATTTGAATTGAAATTTTGCCCGGATGCTGATACAATAAAAATAATGAGTTATCAGATTTTCTAGTGAACCTTCTTAAAATTTGAGTTTTACCAAAATGTTAATTTAAAATTAGTAATCTGTGAAGTAGTATTTGTATCGCGAAAAATACAACAAAACATTTCTCTAGGCGATTTACGTTTACGTAGTAGCCCTTATTAAAATTTATATATATGAATAAGATCATTGTAACGATGCACGATAACGTATCGCCGGGTGGACACACATACTCCTCTCTTCTTATATTGTTCAAACTTTCCCTCCCTATCACAATTACTGGCCTTAACTAACTTATTACTATCGATACACTAATTGCTTAATTTGATCTTGTGTATTAGACCCATCATTCAGCACCTGACACTAGGGCAATATAGGTTTAGCAAACTAAAGAAAAATTAAAAATTTGTAGAATATTCATATTTTAAAAGATCGAGTTGTCATTAAATTTAGGCAATCCATTTGACCATACATCGGGAATTACTAAACTTTTCTTATTATACTAAGTAGCAGTAGTGGGTTCTTTTAAAAGTAAAACCAAAATTGTAGTATCTCCATCAAAGCAATCCCCTCCCGTCAACGCGGTGAGTCACTACTATTAAATACATCTTTCTTTTTAAAAACCCATATTAAGGATGCGCCACCAAGACGGGTGCCCGGGTCATTATCCGAGTAACATATACTACACTTATACAGAGCCCGGGCAATTCGCATGAAATTGACTCTAGGCGGTTTACGCCTATTAAGCGTATTTTATTAACGAGAGAACCCGAGTCAATTTCATACAAACCATCCGGGCCTCACACAAACAAAACATATGGAACCTGGGCAATGACACAGCCGCCCGTCTTGGTGGCACAGCCTTATTATTTTTATAATGATTTGATTAGATAAATATTTTATAATGTTCAAAACCTATTTGATAATACCAGTTAAATATCTTTTCAAACAAATTAATGGCTGATAAATTTAATTATAATTAAAATTATAATTCAATTCGGAATTATTTCCCCATAAACCCCATCTAGAATGACTTCCAAAAATTCGTAAAATCACTTCCCATCTGTAATTAAGTCCTAAATTCCCGACAAACACGTCACCGGCACTGACCAGACGACGGTTCGGTGTCGGTCCTCCCTCTCTCTGATTCGGTTTACTTTTTCCAGTTGCCGATGGTTACCCTCTTATTACGAGCCCCCGAGACTCTATGTGTATTTTAATCGCGTGCTAATGGCGTTACGTATGGGATTATTTTAGTGTGCCAAAGAGCGGTAACTGAGAAAGCACCTCATTACCGCGCGCTCGTCCATGGAATTGAACCAACTCCAATTCCACAACACACACAACTAGAGAAAAAAAAGTCCGTAAATTTGATAACAACAAAATTCAAAAATCGATTCAAGCCGAATAAAATGTGAACCAAATGATGATTGTGGGTATGTGCTGGCACTAAAAGAGATCACACACAGTCCAATCGAATAGCCAATTAATTCAACTACTGGTTAGTACGTTTCGACATGTTAATTTTAACCAAGAGAGCAGCTACTACAAGAGCTTTTCTAATTAGTAATCATACATAAAGGGTGTCCCTAAATTATCGCATCATTGGAATTGAATATAAAAGAGAGTTTTAAGTCCTTAGCTATTGATTCGTTAAGTGAATGATAAAATAAGGTTTTATGGAAAACCTAATCGGATACAAAGTCTTCAGGATAACGTCTGTAAGACCTTTTCATGAACAAAAATCGTCTTGATAACTCGTTAGTGTTGAAGCCCATCACTTCGGAACTTACGCTTATTGACAAGCTTCTTCTTTCACAAAGTGTATGTTTGGTGCAGTTTTTGAGGTATGATTATACATTACTTATTCGAAAATAAGACTATTTGCAAGAAACGAGTATTTTTTTAACTCTTAGACTATTTCCTTTGAAAACAAAAACTGATAAGGTCTCTGCCAATGCTCCATAATTGATTCAAGGCCTTCAAGGTGGAAGACGTGAAGTTATCAAGAATAGCTGAGATCCACTGTTCCAATTGGTATTGAAAAATATCAAGAAGATCAGAGGGTGTATTGTGTAACTTTTGTTCCATCCTCTCACTTGGTTTTTTCAAGCTAAAATTGGGCCTGGGTTAATTTTAGTTAAAAAAAACCAAGCGACAAAACCACGCGTTATTCTGGATTCTATTTAACCGATTTGGTATTTCATAAAAACCATAATTTTTGTATTAAATGCATTTATGTTTCATAAAATTGATATTAAAGTACTAAACTTTTTTCTACCTAAAACATTTTATAAGACTAGTGATTTAAAGAATTCTTTTAAGTACTAGTGTTTTTTTCATCCGTGACAGAAATCCATTAAATTGATCCAATTTATATGGAAATCAGTTTCGATGCGTATGGTTTAACTGTAATAAAGGATGGTTTAAAAATAAATATGAATATTTAATGAAATACATATATCGAACCTAACTTTGAATTATGACTACTTAAGCTATGTACAAGAAAGGGAGAAAGTATGTGGCAAAGAAATTAATTTTAAATTTGAATCTTAAAATAACGAAGATTTTTATTTAGATTTTTGAATTATTTTTTTATATGCATAAAATTTTGTAAAAAATTAACACCGTCAATACTTATTATTAAACAGAATAGTTTTTTTTAAACACTCGCTACGCTCGTGACTTTAAAAACCCCTAGTATTTAATAATGTGTTATCTTAACAAGTTGTATAAATAAGGATCAGCGTTCTGCAGTGAGAACTCGAACCGAAAGAAATCGTTTAAAAAAAAGGAACGATCGGAATGACCGGAAAGAGCCATAAAATTGTTTTCGAAAAATGGTCAGTCTTATGATACTTAGGCATATTACATCGGGCTGTATTCATCCTTAAAAAGGAATGGTAAAAATAATAATATTCCACTCTTTTATTCGTTTAAAAATTTAAATGAGGATTTTTATGTCTTTTCAATTTTTTTGGTCGAGCGCTTGTGATATGCAAAATCAATCTCGTTACAGTGCTCTGATAACGATTATAAATTCTCTCTAATTCAATTCATAAGTTGCAATAATTTCGGGACACCCTTTATTAATAGGAGCAGAAGTTAAGTTGTTTAGACGGAAATAAAAACAGATAGTCCAATAAAAAAGGAGAAGAAAGAGAAAACCCATCACCAACCTCTAGTCTTGTAAGATCCCCGGCGACCAATAGGCGTTGAGCTGTTGCTCGGATACTCGTCTGGAGATTCTGTTCGGACAAAACAATAATAACCATAAAATTAATCGCCGTCAATTTGTGCAATTAAAATTGAGTTGCGAAACCCGCGGAAAACAACAAAATCACAATAATACGGAATGACATCACGATTGCACATCTACATTATAACAAAACACAAATTATGGGATAAAAAGTATATAACAATAAACACTAAACGTGTATTTGCACATCTATTTACCTCTAATAAGCGAGTCTTGGGATCCCCGATAATAGTCTCGTCTCATCGAGGTAGAACTCAGAGTTCGTCCCATTCCTTGTCGTGGTGTTGGTCGTGTTTTTTGTGTGTTTATGTGTGTAATGAGTCGGAAAAGTGCCACAATCACAGCATAAAAAGAAAAAAATAAAACAGATAACAAAATTATAGCGCACATTCACAAGAGTGTGTAAAGAAATCATTTTAGATACAGTTTTTGTCACATTTTCCAAGGAATATACATATGAATATTAAAATAACATTAAATAATTAATAGAACAGAAATTAACTTAACAATCTTAAAATTAAAAAAATTAACAATACTATTTTAGAACATAATCGAAATATATAAATTGAATTACTTTTTTGCACTTCTTATCCGATTTGAGTCTCATAATGCGTAACTTTTTCGTACTAGTGAAAATTTTGAATTTTTATTTCACTAGTGAAAACAAAAGTCATAAATCAACGAAGAAATTTGTTTCAAAGTCATAATTTTGGCGCCATTTTGAAGAAAGAGCTGTTCAATATCTAATCTAGGCCATTATAATGGTCAAATAGTTAAGATAGATACAGTTGTAACGGACAAAATTTTTAAATTAGTTTTACGTGAATTTACGAGGAAAGTGCAAAAAAAATTATGTCCTGATCGGGTGTAAAATCCATTTTTTATNTTTGAATTTTTATTTCACTAGTGAAAACAAAAGTCATAAATCAACGAAGAAATTTGTTTCAAAGTCATAATTTTGGCGCCATTTTGAAGAAAGAGCTGTTCAATATCTAATCTAGGCCATTATAATGGTCAAATAGTTAAGATAGATACAGTTGTAACGGACAAAATTTTTAAATTAGTTTTACGTGAATTTACGAGGAAAGTGCAAAAAAAATTATGTCCTGATCGGGTGTAAAATCCATTTTTTATTCGGAAACGATGAAAAACTCGCTCGTATTTCACACTCGTTTCCTAGATAAAAACGGATCATTTACACCCTTGTAGCACATACAACTAATTTGTTAGATTTTAAGTTTTATTATTATAGCGTTGTTTTAAAAGAAATCAATTATTACAAAATATGGAAATATATTAAAATAGTTATGCATGTAAGAAATGTGTGAACTGAAGGTTTATTTTATTATATGTTTGTTTGCTCGACAAAAGCAAACAAATATTACTCATAATTAAAAACCAGTTCACACGCGATTACTATACATTTATTTTTGCAATTCTGTTACTGTATTTTGTTTCTTTTAATGTTAGTTACAACAAAAAAATTAAAACCCAAAAACGTGTAGAATATTTATTTTAAATTTTCGAGTTGACATTATATTTAGGTATCCATCGGACCGTGATTCGGGAATGTTCACCTTTTTCTTATTATACCAAGACTCAAATCCAACTTGTTTAGGATTTTTCTAATGTTTTTGACAGTCAGAATTTTAGAATTGAATATAGTAAGCCAGAATTATATTTGTTCAATCAAAAAATCTGTTGTGAATTTGAAATTCATCTTTTTTTTTATTCTTTGGTGCAAAAATTAGGCACTTCACATACGGAATTGCAAAATTAAATTGAAATCAATGCGATATTAAAAAAAAACATGAAATAAGCATAGACAAAGAAAAGAGTTTTCTAAGAATCTAATGTTATGATAGTAAATTTATAGAAAACATTACTTTTAATTAATTATGCTTAATTTACAAAGGAAAACAGTATAATACTTCTTTATTAGGACATTTAAAGTGCAAATTGTGATTAGAATTTTAATAAATAAAAAAAACAGCTTGATAAATATTTTACACTTTACACAGGACATTTTTTACAGTTAAACAAGGAAAAAATGTAAATTTGAATTATTAAGCCAATTATATTTTGAAACATCAAATGTTTTTAACGAATCACATCAAAAGCTGAACAAAAAATGTAACAAACCCAATAAAAAACCCCACTTCATACCTGTAAGATTAGAGTTAGAACCCTTTTTACCGCGACTCGACCCTAGACTGGAAGCCTCGCTGATGTCTACGGAGCCGGATTCAACGTGAATGGTCTTGGGTCGGGGCCGGGTCGTCTTCTGAGGCCTTCGCACGGCAGCCGGGTGGATCTGGAGGGCCTGCTGCTGCTGCTTCAGAAGCATCAAGTCCGCCTTGTCAATCACCTTCCCCTCGCGCTCCGCTTCATCGATCGCCTTCTTCAACTTATGCGCCTCGAGAATTGCTTGTCTGCGGGCCGCCTGCTCCTCCTTTTTCCGCATCTTCTCGTCCTCCTTCATCTGCTCCCGTTCTCGCCTCTGCATCGCCTCAATCTCCTTCCTCGCCTTCGCCTCCTCCTGCTGTTGGCGTCGTTGTAAGGACATTAGCATAATTTTCTCCTTCTTCTTCTCCATCTCATCCACAGAACTCTGAAAGAAATGAAGAATGTTATTAACATTAAATTTCTTCCAATAAAAGTTTATTCTCTTTAATATTCAGGACTTTATTGGTAATTAGGATTCTAGGAAGTTTAAAACGGTACTTTTATTTATGTAATGATAAATTAGTAACGAACAATAATATCAATTAATAAAAATATCCAAAAACGGGGTTTTATAACTCCAATAAACTAAAAGAACTTGCTTTCTTAATTCATTAAAATGGAATTTTTGCAGGAAAACCCTGCACATTTAATGTCATCGTCTTTTTTATTACCTGCAATACAATGAATACTGTTTTATGGCCCAGACGATGGTCAATGAAAACTTCTTCATAATTGCAATTGGATTGGCACAATTTGAGGTATTAATTAAACAACTTAAATGGAGGGTAGTCGAGTGAAAATCTATTTTTAATGCAAGTTTTAAATTTTACGGTTAAATGTGATAAAATTATGTTCGTTTTTCATCTTCTGTTAATTTGATGAGCTAAAGAATATTAAAAATCAAGCCTTCGTGAGTGTTTTTTGTTTCCGAATTTAAAATGTATGACTTTATTAATAACCTTTAACACTTTACAGGAAATTAAATCAATTGATATCCCAAAAAATTATTATCTAAAAAATTTAGGAATCTCTGAAATAGTTATTTGTGCTATAAGGCCAAGGGTGTAAAGTATTTTTAACGAGTGAAACGAGTGTGAAACATTCGAGCCGAAGGCGAGAGTTTCATCGTACCCGTGCAGGATATAACGTTTTTTGCACTCCACTTATAAGCACAGAAATTTTTACAATTTTACATTAAATTTCATTTTACAAGGAAAATTCAAAAANGTTACAATGGTGTAAAGTCAACTGTTTTTTAACAAGTGAAACGAGTGTGAAACATTCGAGCCGAAGGCGAGAGTTTCATCGTACCCGTGCAGGATATAACGTTTTTTGCACTCCACTTATAAGCACAGAAATTTTTACAATTTTACATTAAATTTCATTTTACAAGGAAAATTCAAAAATTTACATGTTTCAAGTGAAATCTTAAATTGTAAAGTTACCGTTAACGGTTGGAATTCAAACTAAGATAGTTTGTTTCATCTTAACCACTTGGCCATAAGGCAAATGCCTATTTTATTTTTGCATGGATCATTTGTTTTTTAAATTTATATAAAATAAATTTCGATTTAAAGCAATATAAGGCTATTCCTATAATTTACTTACATTACAGTTAAGCAGATT
>JXOV01017840.1:0-18856 GCA_001014945.1 Clogmia albipunctata | reverse complement strand
TGAGTGCAATAAAGTGAAACATTACGAAACTCAAATGGATATCGAAAACCGTATGTTTCGATACGGGAGTGCAAATAATAAATTAAAATGATCTTAAACTCACCGGATCCAAGTTATTGCCAATTAGTAACGCTTTACAGTCGGGGCTGTCATTGGTCCTAGATTCGTTATTGTTGTAATTTACGTTGTGCATAATTTGAGGTTCGTAGTTTGTGACATCCTCCAAGTGCTTCCTCTGCTGTATCTGTTGCGACGTTTGCTGCTGATCGTAGCTGTAGTGGGTCATTCTCTCCGATCCCGTGTCTGTGATGTGATGCCGTTTCGCCGGGACAGGCTCCCCCTGGAATCGCATGCTATTCTCGTGGTTGTTGTGATCCACAACCGACTTCCTGGTTGTCGTCGCAAATCGATCACTGTTGTCCAACTCATTGTGTTGATTCAAATCGGAACTCTTGTCTAAACTCTGCTCCTTCTTCGGCGATCTCTTTGTTCGCAGTGGCGGTTTCGGACGCTTTGGCGCCTCCGAGTCAAATGAGATATAAAATCCTTTTCCAGTATTCGGATCCTCCGCATTTGGGTCCTGAAAATAGAATATTGTTATTATTTTTATTTTAGTAATAAGAATGAAAAAGAATATTTAAAAAATTATCCGTGAAAACTATGTGAACTAAAGCGAAATCTTTTGATATTTAAAATTTGATAGTTCAAACACAAAATGAAATACTTAAATGTTTGAATACAGCATTTCACTGAATTGTAAAATTAAACAAATGCTGTATCTTTAATGAATGGTATCCTTTACAAAGGGCTCTATAAAATTACGAAAATCCATTAATAATAAAATTAAATATATATTTTTAAAAATGTTTACATTTTAGTAGCCAATGCTTCCTCTAGAAAGTATCCATAATTCAATCCTATTTAATTATGCATTATTCAATACCCGCAGACAATTACAAATCGTGTATATGCACTAAATTAGTACACTGTACTATAATATTTCATCACTAAAAATTATAATTTTAGTGGCTCGAATGGAAAATATATTAAGTACAGATTTTCCTAAATGTTTATATTTCGCCAAAAAATATTTGTTCGTTTTTTAGAACTGACTTCGTGTTTAACTATGGTCTATTTTTCCCATCACGTTGTTTAAAAACTATTATGTACGAAATATGTAAATTGAAGGCTTTTTATTTTGAGTAATAATTGTTTTCACGACGAAGGAGTGCAAAAATTTTAGAAATAATAAAAATCAGTTCATACACGACTTACATACAGCTATTTTTGCACTAAATATTTTTCAAATTACACATATAGTTTAGAGTTTGATATGATATGTTAATTATTAATTCATTGCTACTATTCTTCAAAACTTATCTTGAAATAAAAAATTCAAAGCCAACTCTTTTAGGATTTTTCCTATAGTTTTGACAGTCAGAATTTAAAATTTAATTGTGGTAAGCTAGAATAATATTTGATTAGTGAAAAAATCATTGTGTACATTGGTTCTGTAACGGTTTACTTTACAACACAGATTGCGGTAATATTTCAAAATTTACACGCAAATTGTCACCAATTTAATGACATGACGTATTGTTGTCATCACTTAATCTCTAAAAAATTTCGATAAAGTTTATTAGATTGAGATGGGGATGTTTCTATCTCTCTCCAATCAATTCAGATTTATTTAAGTGGTTATTAATATTGAGTATTTTTTGGTATTTTTTTCACAATTACACAAAATAGCGTACAATACACATGTGAAATAGGTTATTACAATACTCATTTACCTATTTTTACTAGATGCGCTCTTCAAAATACATGGTAAATTCGTTCTGTAACGATCTCTGTTTCGCCACTTGTATCAAAATATACTATTTTTTTAATTAGAAATTCACGTAGAGAGACTGATGAAAAAATGAGGCAAAAATTTGGAATTGCAAAAATATTTTTTTAAAAACTCTAACATTCTTATGAAGACGAAAAATACAGAGCATCTAACCAATAAATAACATATATTTAAATATATTTAATCTAATCCCAATATTTTTCTTAAATGTACTTTTAATATCGTAAACCACATTTTTAACAGAATTGTTTTTGAACATTTGTAACGTAGTGTATTTATGAATAAAAATATTAAAACTTTCTCAATATAAATTCTTTAAAAGCTAAAAAATAAGATTCAAGAAACCAAACTTTAGAAAAATGCAACTAAATAATCTTGAAATAACGATCACCATTCTCACAAAGTTCCTCACCTGAAAACTCTTGGCATTTAGTAATGGCCGCGTTGGGGACGGTATTCTATAAGTTCGACTTCCACTAGAAATGTTCAGCTTGCCTAGGCTCTCCTCCAGATTCGAATTCTTGCCACTGTTCTGCCTGTTGAAGACGTTGGACATCTTGAGAGGTGTTGACGACAGATCCACCGAGTCTTCATCGCCGATAAACGAGATACTCTGCGGTGCCATCTCGTCGGCTGGTGGCGATTTTGGCATTCGATTGTCTAGATTCTGCGGAAGGAAACCACCATTACAACTCAATCCTACACGACCCCGTGATCCTAAACTAATAATCGGTGTACTTTGTGTGCTCATCACAGCCACAAGAAAACTGTGTTAAAAACCCCGTGTTATTTGACGACTGACATTGCACAAAATCATGCTTGGAATCAAAATAAAATCAAATCAAATCAAAAAGAGAAGAACAAAAACCAATCAATAGTATGTCACCAAGAAAGCTACTGACCCGTGACGATTGCTGTTGTTGATGCTGATGTTGCTGCTGCTGATCTAAACTTCTATTCGAGTCGTCAATCATTTGGGAGATTTGTCTATGCACTCGACTGTGCTGCGGGCTACTGGAATGGACGGGGAAGAGATTGCTCACAGAGTTATTGTGGCTATTGGTCCTGTAACTGTTATCGTTGTCGCCACCGTTCTGGTGGAGCTTAAATCCACCTCCGGCACTGTTATTCAAGCTCGTGGACTTTGGACTGTTTTGGGACCAGGCTGCAATGTCTAGTGGTAGAGGATTCTGGGCCGCTGATTGCGCCCAGGTCCTCCTCTGCGGTGGCACTGGCGGTGATTGGTGATGGGCCACATTCTGATCGTGCAAATAAAACTGATTCGACTGCATCTGGTTCGAGTAATTCCCATTATTCCCTCCATCCCCATAATAAGGGGGATTATTCCCCTGATTCAGTCGCTCCCTGGACAAATAGTTCTTGTGCAACTGCTGCGGTTGCATGTACTCATTCCCGCCCATATTCTGGCCATAATTATCATACATCTGACCATTATCACAATTCCCGTTATTCATCATCTGCTGCTGATTGTAATTGTTCTGGTGTCCCGAATATGGCGATCCCTCCCGGTTAAACGACGAATTGTTCTGGTTCACATACCTCCCCTGCTCGTCCACAAACTGATTCTGGGCAAAATCCCGATTCAAAGGCGCCGATCTCATCACAAATCCCATATTATTCCCTCCTCCGAAATTCGACTGCGCCAATTGTGGCGTCGACCCGTAGCTCATCATCTGGTGATGATGCTGCTGCTGTTGCATGGGCGATCTATGGTGGTACATCATTCCTCCTGGGCCACCCATACCTCCGCCCACCGACGACAGATTCTGCTGAGAGCCATACTATTTCGTTCAAGGCATCACGCATTTTTTTGTTTATTCCACACGCACACACAGTTAGTGGGATTTAATCAACATTCAGGTGGGACGAGGACAAAATAAAAATAAAGAAAACCAAAAATAAAACAAATTAAAACCAAATCAAAATCAAATATGCAATAAAAAGTCAATAAAGGAAATTCAGATGATACCAACACCAAATGCTGTTTGTTAGCTTCTATGAAAATTAGTAAACTATATTAAATTATGACTATAAATTGATATATTAAATTAAATTGTGTTATAACAGAAATAGGAAAGGTCATATTTGAAACTTTGTTATTATTATAGAATTTTTTTTTATAGTTTAATTGAAAAATTAGTATTAATTATTATAATTTATTTTTTAAAAATGGAAAATTTAAACTATAAAATATAATAATACCTACGTTAAATCAAAGATAGTATTAAAGATAAAACATCCCAAAGTTAGGTTCATTTCTTGGTAAAATAACATAAAGGTAGTACATTCCCAATGAAGCACGGTCATATGTGCGTAACTATGACGTCAGTCGTTGACAACTCTAATTTTTATTAAATTATCAAATTAACAATTGTCACCAGACAATGCACAATTAGCCATTTAAATAAGCTTTATTTTTATAAAAGAAAACTGGACTCTTATTGTACAACATTGTCGTTTACTCTCGTATGAGAGAACCTATTTCAAAGTGACGTTTTGGGACCAAGTTTTTGTTAAATTATACCGTTTCAATATTATTATTTTAAATTCTTGTAGTTTACACAAGACTAGAATTTAATTAAAGAATACACTGTAGGGGTTGTACTCGTATTGTGTAACTTTCGCGTTACTCTCTTGTTAGAGAAACCATAACGTTTGAGGTCCAAATTTGGAAATAGTAAATTATTAATTTTTTAACTAGTAAATCCTTTGAGATTATTTCCAACCTAAAAGGTATGTTAAATGAAGACTGAACAGCTATATCAAAAGTTGAAATCGTAAATTGGAAGTCAAAAAGAACTTTTATCTCAAAAAGCAATAAAATTATTGAAATTTAGTTACTAAATTGAATTATAGACTTGTTTAAACAACAAGAAATAATGGCTATATATTCAACAAGGCCTCGGATCTTTTTTAAGACACTCGCTACGCTCGTGGCTTAAAACAACCCTTGTGTTTAATTATGCTTATGGATTGTGTTTTATACAAAATTTTATGCATTTGTAAAATAATTATCATAAAAAATGTTAAAACTTCTTTGAATTTCTGCAAATCATACTTTGCTCTATTCCTACTATATCTGTCTTTGTTGCTTATGAAATATATCGATCGCAATGTGGGAAATGGAAAGAACGAAATTGTATTTGACCAAATTCAAATAAAACATATCTTACAAATAATTATGTATCTTAATTGTCGAATTGAACAAAAGGAAGAAAGAGAGAGAAGTTTGATTTTTATTTTCGAAATTGATAAAAGCTAGTGCTTTAAAAATATGATTTTTTTAAAATTAATTTCAGTTTTTACTATTTGTTTTTAAATTCCGTTGAGATTGTAGTTTTCAACAGTTATTTTTAAAATATGAAAATTTGGGTTTTTGGTGAAGGTCTCATATGATAACAGACCAACAGTTTTAACCGAATTTTTTTTGTATTGGTGGGGTGGTTTCAGTTCTTGATTTTGATTTTTCGCCTTAATAACTTTTTTTTGAAAATATTTCGAATATTAATATTATAAATTTCCATTAGAAATATAGGGGGATTTTTATTTAATCCGCATCGCTAAAAGTGAAAAATTAAATATTCTTTTTACACGTTTACAAATTTGTTGTCAATTCGTTGGAATAGAAAATGATAAAAAAAAACTGTTAAAAAACTAGTGCTCAAAGAATTCTTTAAAGCATTTGGGCACTAAAAATGACTTTTGACAGAGCAAATTTGAGTATCAAAATATCAATTTTAAGCAATAAAAATGCTTAAAATATTTAAATGGTTCATTTTAACAAAAAACGGACCTCAAACGTCACTTTGAAACGATTGCTATCATAAGAGAGTAACGAGAAAGTTAGACAATACACCCCCTGATCCTACCAAATCTTCACACATTTTTACAAAATAAGTTGCCAATTAAAAACGTCATTTTTAGACTTTCCATCTGACCCTATTTTTAAAATGCTCTACCAGTCAAGAGTCATTTACCATGAGTCTAAATCGCATTAAATTCAAATTATTTTACCACTATTTTAAATTAAAAAATCAACAATTAACGACATTTAAAACATAAATAATTGATTCTAAAAATGAGATAAAAGATCATCATTCATTTAAATGAACATTAACTAAAATATTCTTATATCATTACTGTATTAAAATGCTAAAACTAAAAATGTCCAATTGTACGAAAGAGTCAATGAAAAACCAACTCATAATTACCCTTTAATTATGACAATATACAAGTAATTAATTAGTAGGAAGAAATGAAAAATTAATTACAGTCTCATTAACAACTTCATCAGAGTTTAATGTTCTTTTTCGTAATGATTTCAGAAATAACAGATTCGATTTAGAGTCAAACTGTTCCAATTTCAGTAAAAAAAATAATCAAGAAATAACCAGAAATTAATAGGGAGACCCTCCCACCCGACCTTTCCATTGCACAATCTACTGTAGAACACAATCCAAATGATATAATATGAGACTAAAAAACCGATCAAAACTGAAAACACAGACTACTGATAGACACAGAGAGGGAAGATTGAGAGAGAGAAATTGTTAAGGTGAATTTATAACTGCGATTATTTACCTGACTGATCATATTAGCAATTTGCTGGGCCTGAAGCAGTTGCTGTGCTTGAATGTGCTGCGCGTGGTTCTGTGACTGCTGGCTAGTCAATCGCTGTATATCGGCCTGAATATCATGCAGATTTACGTTCATTTTCGCAATGATTTGCTATGCGTTTTATGATTTTTTTTTCGAAATAAATAGAAAAAAAAAACAAAGAATGGATACAGAAAAGAACTCTTGGTTAGATACAGATCGAATGGAGGCGGCCAGCAGCAGAGTTTTTGTAAATGTTACACAGTCACACTCAGACACACACTTGGCAAAGATCACACACAGAATTAGCAAAATTCAGACACCACTCAGACACCGCGACAAATGAAGTCGCGCACTTTTAAGACTAATTATAGTTGTTTTAGCAAACAGATTTTACGCAATCGCAAGCCACAGAGAGTTGGTAATATTTCTTCCAAGAAAAACTCTTTAAATAATTTACCTGATACTGTTCCAAGTCCATCTGGTCCAAGTCGGGCGTCTTTTTCGTCTCGATGTGGGTGGCAGCCCATTTCGATTCCACATTATTCATGTCCGAGGTGATGTCCTGAATGGAGACAAATCTATTAACATCTTTTACAAAAAAGAAGCCACCCTTAAACTAAAAACACAAACTTTTTTTTTTTTTTAAAAAAAGACTAATTAAGTCACTTTGTGGTAAAATACCTGCAAGCTACACGGACGTTCGGGTTTGGCGCTTGTGCTATTTGGCGCCACTTTCCCATCGCCACCACTATCTTTTTTCTTGTTACCACCTTCCTCCTCCTCATTATCATCATCATCATTACCAATAACAACGCCACCACTTCCACCACTTGTCGATTTACCCTATATATTTTTGTATTTTATAACGAGTGTTCGAGTGTTTTGAATTGTGCAACCATCACCCATCATCATCATCACCACATAAAACATCATCACATTTGAATGGGAATTGCATCCAGGCGACGTCACCCAGCAGCGAGTGCGTTTGATAAGAGAGAAGAGAAAAAACATTGCGGGGCATTTCAGTCAAAATATTAAAAATCATTTAAATACGAAAAAAGAAGATGTGGTACTACTAAAAAGAACCCAGTGCCAAAATGCTAATCAGCTTGAAAGATAGATGATGAACTGGTCCAACAAACTGCACAACAATTAGATGAATTGGGACTAGGAAAGCTTCTCATTGAACATCTTTTATAAAAAAAGCCACCCTTAAACTAAAAACACAAACTTTTTTTTTAAAAAAAAAAGACTAATTAAAGTCACTTGATTCAATTGATTTTCTCCCAAAAATGCATTTTAGTGAGCGCTTCTATGGAATATGATTGAATGAATGAGGAAGCATATAGTTTTGTTAAGGGAACCACTCTCCCCGCCTTACCGAGTCTTTATCATCTTCATTCTCATCATCATCATCATCATCATTCTCTTCACCTTCTTCTACCTCCCCAAGTCCATTCTTGGTTCGCAATTCCAAATGCTATATAGAATCATTTTTTAATACACTTCATCAGGCTTACAGTAAAATTGTTAGTTAGCATCAACAGAGTACAGAGAGAACGAAAAAAGAACGAATATAAAAACTAATCTACTAATGAAATTTCCATTTCTAGACAGTTGTCGAGAATGCAATGAGAGAAAGAGATAGGGGGCATGAAAACAGCTAATTCCCAGATTAGATTAGTACCCATTTGCCAATACATGAATTATACCACCAATAGAGCGAAAAATTGCGGAAAGCCAAGACTTAATAATCACCTTATTAATAGCTTGCAGGAAGGCCGCTTGGCCGACTTTTTGCTGCTGCCTCGACATCGCCAGCTCCAATTTACGCTTCTCCTGCTCAATCAGTCGCCGCTTCTCCTCCAACTTCATTCGCACCGTCGACAATTTACTGGCATCGGCCAATGGGCGAGTGTCTTCCGTCGAATACAGTTCACCTACAATACACGAGAGACACAATTAATGAAAGCATTTTCAAAACACAGAGCCGAGAGATAGACCAAATGTTATAATTCGTAGTGATTTATGTGTTTAATACAGTTTTATTTTTTTGCGAAATATATACATTACGCAAATTTTGTTAAAAGAAAGTGAAACAATGATTCAAGCACCCTCAAAATTGTCGAAATTCAATAATTATAATATACTCCAAATATTTATTTTATTTATTATTGATGGGGTTGGTGAAGAACCCACTCAGGAATTGTAGCCCTTATTTACAAATAAAATATATGAATAAGATAATTGTCCTAGTATCTAACTCTCCATTTCTATCCAAACTCCTGTTCCTAACTAATATTGCTAGATCATCTACCTAGAGTACTTTCAAATTAATAACGTATACGAACCATTCGGTTTGTAAAGGACAAACAAAAGAAATTAAACCAACCATTCAGCACCGCAGACTAAGGCTATATAAGGCTTATAATGTTGCCGAAGCGATTCATTGTTATTAATATACCCAGTTAGTATGAATTGTTAGATATTTTCAGGATATAAAAATATAGGTTTTCTCCTTGCACTGGTAAACCTTCTAATAAAAGTTGCTACTAAACTAGTCGATATATCACATTTAATAAGTCAATGCATGATAACTTTTCTTAATAATAAGGATTTGAGGCCGTAATGCAATTGGTTAAGCGTCGTCACGAAATTGCTTCGTTCGAAAAAATCGCGTGTCTTAATCCCAATACATACAGTAATGGTAGGCTGGACGCAGAACCCACCCGGGGATTATAGCCCTTTTTCATATATGAATAAGATCATTGTAGCGGTGCACGATCACGTATCAACAGGTGTATGGTGGACAGTCATACGCCCTCCTCGTATATCGTCCTAGCTCCCTCTTCCTATCACCATTTCTGGCCCTATTTTTATAGTTATAGTACTAGTTAAAATTATCTTTAGGTGTTTAATGATTGGATAGAATAAAAGTGATTATTAGGCCCGCCATTCAGCACCACACACTAGGGCAGTGTAGGTCTAGCCACTTTTCAGGAGAGGTTAGTGATGTGGACAGCTAGTTCATAAAATATATGAATAAATATATAAATTATATTATACTATTAGCTATTCCTTCCTATCATAATTTTTATCCGTATTACTAATATAGTAATAATTAAAAATTATCTTTAGCAGCACAAACCGTGGTTTTTTATTTTCAAATTTCACTTGCCATTATTAACTAACTAATCTTAGTATAGATAACAGTTTGTGATTAATAATTGTTTAAATAAATTTACAAAAATATTATCTTCGGCCTCAACGGTCGAACAACTAATGCCGTCAATACTATTTGTTCGAATTTAGACAGGTTTTCAAGGCTTGAATGGAATGCATAGAATCGAAGAGATAAACGGAATCTTTCTAATACTAGTAATTTGTTGCCATTCAATCAATGGGTACAGATGAAACTTGTAAAAGGAATGGTCTTCTTCGTAGTATGTGTGTTCTGTTTCAGTGGCAAAAACCTATCAATAAAATAGCCTCTATATAGAATCACTTGTTCATGGTGCTAATCACATCATAACAACAAATAATTCGTTGTCATGATATTCAATTGCCAATTGTGAAAAATTGACAAATGAATAGATAGGGCACCACCATTTGGTTGGACCTAGATCGGTAACGATTGTTGTGTCGCCGAAACAAACAAGGGATTGTAAAGGAAGACAATAAAATTTATTTTATTAAATGTAACATTTAAATAGTAAATTGTTTGAAATCTTTAGTTTATTTTATGTATTGAATTGAACAAATTAATTATAATGGTAGTAAGATGTGATTACTAATTATTCTAGAATTCTAACAGTTCCCTAAGTTCCATTAAATAAATCATATCTTTATTACTAAAGAGACAGATAACACCACTAAAACTGTTCTTAAACTCTATTGCATTCAATTGAAACATTTATTTAAATCAAAATCAATTAATACACGCGTAATTAGTATTTCGTAATTAGTAAAACACGAACCAATAAATGTAATTGTTGCAATTTAATTTATGCTTACAAGGTACTTGGCAATAAAAAATACGTCTTGTAATCATTACTAATATTAATCTTCATATCTTCATCGAAAAAATTTTGCCAAAAACAAAAAAAAACCTTTAAAAACCACCTCAAAACTGAAACTTATTTAACCCATGAATTATTAATTCAAACTTACTGTTATTCTCAGCTTGCTGATGGTGCAGAGACTGCTGTTGCCAGGTGGTGGTGTTGGGCAGCGTTGCAAACGACGTTGTCTTTTTATTCTTGTTCAAATCCTCCATATTCCTGAGCGACACATTCTCCACACTGGCCTGTCGCTTCATCGCAATCTTTTCCGTTTCACGGTCCTGCTTTTCCGTCTCTGTATCCATCTCATAACCAATCTGCAGCGTACCGCGGGCATCTTGAGCCGATGACCGAATTGCAACCGCCGGCTCGCCCATACTCGCCGACGAGATCTTCCGCTCTCTCTCCTTCTCCAATCTGCCCACCAAATTCAAATGATCTTGCGAACCGCCAAAGTTCTCTATCGTCAACTGGGAGTCATCAGTCAGCGAATTGCGACGCGAGCGGCGACCTACAAATTGGATCAAACACACAACCAGTTCAAGACTTCTCTATAACAAATGAATTGAATTGAAAACTGATTTGATGAGGTGAATTGATTTTTGGAGACAAAACGAAAAAGAAAAAAATTCCCAAAACCAAACACTTACCTGCAAAACTAGGCCTCCGCTGCTCACCCCAGTCACTGGGCCGTCCTGCCGCAATCGTGGTATCGCCTTATCCAAAACACACACGCATCAAATCAAAAGCCCAAGAAGTTGCGAAAAAAGAAACAAATCAAAAAAAAGTTGCCAATTAGAGAAGAACAATTTTTTTAAACCAACTAAAGTGGTGAGAAGACCCAAGAGCGCCTCAAACTGGGTGATTTTACTCTCAACAGCAGTAAATAATAATAATAAAAAATAGTGAATTCACAAACAAAATGTATAAATTTTAATATTATGCGCGCACTTGGTGTGTGCTAATATAATTCAGACAACCAATCTATACACACCTCGTTCATCCGCCTTCGAGTCGACATTCGTTTTCTCTTTGGCCAGTCGCAATCGGGCCGGAATTAGAGGCTCCTGCTGCTGCTGTTGTTGGTGCATTGAGCTCAGTGTGGGCACTCCACGGCTCTTGTGCACCACAAAACCGTTGTTATCATCCTGCTGTAGTTGCTGCTGCTGCATCCCCATTTCTTGGTGAAGTACAAAAGTGTCTTTTGGTGGAGTCGGACGCCTCAACTGGGTAGCAGATGGAGATCTCGCAACTACAAGGTTTTCATATCATCAACACCAATATTAGAACAAAAACACACCAAAATAATGCCCAGAAAAAAACATAAAAACGCAATAAAATCAGTTTACACTTTACAAAAAGCGTCATCAAACCAAAAGTCTATTAGTCTCCACAAACTCCATGACACACAAAAACTAAAATACTAAATTACACATGCCAAAATCAATTTTTCTGCACAAACATTTTCATGGTTCCTATTTTTCCCCGACAGACGATCCAACGCAAAATAACATCACCCCGAAAATGATTGAATGAGTGTATTTCTGTGTTAAATAAAAAAAAACAAGATGTGGACAAAGCGCGCGCGAGGCTTAACATGGGCGAAAAGTCAACTAAAAATCAGTCCAGCCACACACCAAATGGAAAATGGAATTGCAGGTGGGCGAAATGAATAAACAGACTTTATGTCATCGCTATTTGGCTGGTAAAGCGACAGACATTTGAATGAATGAACCAAAACACTTGATTATAATAAACCAATGTGATCTCAACACAGGAATGTAAAACTCTTCCATTTTGGACATATATTGTTTACTGCTTCTTGACATTCTCCATACGAATATCAATGGCATCCGTGCGAAAGTGAATTGGTCAATAAGTCAATTAAATTCCATTGTTACTGGATACAAAAGTTGTCGGGAGTTCAACTAGTTTTCTTCTTTTCATTATTAATCACGACCGCCGCTAAACGATTCGCAAATTCATTCATCGCCTGCTTCTAATTGAAACCTCGTCGCCACTGCCCGACAATCTGTACACATTTCCACATGCAAATCGAACGCTTGATACAACAAATAGCTTCTGAAATACCTATATGTTTGCATATGGTCGATATGCTCTTCATGTTTACATTCACTTACTACACACAACAGCACAATACTTTTATTATTTTCACTTTCAATTTGTACATTTTAATAAATGCCGCCCATTATAGAATTTTTTCCATGTAATAACCAATTAGGTAATTGAATAAGGTTAACGAGACCAGATTCTTTCTTGGAACTTGCTCTTGATTTTAAACGTATTTACAGTGACAAAAAATGGATTTGAATTTGAAAACCTTTAACAAGACAAAAAAAGAATTAAATTCTTTAGAAAAATGCAGAAATTAAAATAAAAAAATATAGTGAATAATTTATTGTATAAAACAAATAAAATAATTACAGTCGACTCTGGTTAATTCCGACATGTGATTCATTAACTCAAATGCATTGTAAAATGGCTCTTTACTAGTAGGATATTCCTGACAAAACGGCGTAGTACCATGCCTATTTTTATGTCTCATGGTGACAACATAAATTTTTTTAAATAAGCAAAAGTTTAAATTTATTTATTGATATGAATTATTGTTAAATACTATATGCTATTCATGATATATTCGTAGTTCGTAAATAAGTTCGTAAATAAACCATACTAGTTGTTCATATGACTAATATTGGACCTATCCTGTAAAGTGGGCATAGCTATACTACCCTAGCGTGCGGTGCAGAATGGAGGGTTCAATAACATTTTTATCCTATCCCATTATAATTCTTCTCAAGAACGTTTATATTGCAATACTTTATAATAAGATAGTTGGGGTTAAAAATGATGTAAGGCAGAGAAATCTAAGGCGAATTACGTGGACAAGCGTATAAAACCTGAGGTGGTTCTTCGCCCACCAACCAATAACTAAATTATCTAATTTTTAAACCAAATTTTACACTTGAAAACCTAATTTTAAAATCTATATTCAAACTTTTTGAAAAAATTGATTTCTTTATAATAATAAACTGCATAAAAATTTCTCACTATATAATCTAAATATGGTATTAAGAATGTCCACAAAACTTTGTCTTGGTATTTGAGTAACTTTCTTAGATAGTGATAGATAGCACTGATTTATGACCGAAATCATTTTTATTTCTAAATAATTTTGTTATTGTATTTACTTGCTTGTTATTAAAAAAAGGAAATTTTAAGCTAGACTATGATTTTAAATTTAATAAAATTTAATAATGTAGAACAAATACAAAAATGGCAAATAAAATAGCAAATATTTTCTTGTGTATGAAGACAATATAAAAAACAATAATTTACTAGATCGAAAAGATAATTATTATTATTATTATATTACTAACACTAGTCTATTTGGTAGTGCTTATCGACCATGTCTGATACAAGATTTTATGCATTTTTAAATAAATTAACACAAAGATCTAAAAAGAATATTTTTTTAAGCTCAAATTTAAAACCGAATTTCTTTGTCAAACGCTTTTTGATGAATAGAGAAAGAATTATATCTTGTATCTCTCTCTTGCTCACAGTTTATGTAGTCGTAATTCATATATGTTAGATGTTCAATCTAGGTCTTTCATTAAATAATCATATTTATTTTAAAACCATCCGTTAAAACAGTGAGATCATGTACAACAAAACTGATTTTCATATAAATTTGATGGATTTCTTTCTCGGAGGTTACACTTTAATAATAAAGAAAAAGCCTTGTGCTATGAAAACGACTTTATTAATGGACCAAATTTTAGTGCCATAAAATCAATTTTATGCAGCAAAAATACATAAAAGAAATATAAAATCCAAACAAACCAATTTCTTCCAAATAAATCAACACTTTAAAGTTATAAATTTAAGAACTATGACTATTACTATATTATTTTTTTGTAAAAAGTCATTATTTAATTAATTATAATTAAAATTATAAGAAAACGTCATTATCCAAAAATTCAACTAATAATGATCCCCTGATCATGGACCCAATTAAATCTGTTCAAAGTTGATAATTAAATTGTCAAAATTACAAATTTTCACCCAATTACCTGTCATCACATAATAATTAAACTAATTAATTAAAACACACATAAATAAAGAGAAATGTAGATGGAAAAAACTAAAACAAATTGTGCACATCGTTGATATAAGTAAACGAATTTCTCCTCATCGCTCCGTAACAAAACAAAAATCCAAATTCCAAAATCATATAAAGAGTTTAACAAATCAATGTCTGGGCATCAAATTGCAACTGATAATGATCAGATCCATCAAACCGTAAACCAAGCAAATCCATGATGTAATGCTAACAAACACACACACATTAAATTACCAGAAAAAAAAAACTATAAAAAATAAAATGAACGAAGAACAAAATATTTAATTTATTAAATGGGTATGAAAATGAAATGAAATTACCCGGTTACATGAGGTAAAACACAAGATTTAACAGCAATCGTTTGGGTGATAATAATGCGGTTTAGAAACACACAGACACACTCACACCCAACGCACAGGAAGGAACGAAAACAACCAAATGGTAATTTGCACTAAATATAGCAAAATGGCACACACACACACTATATTACAAAACACAACAACGCATTTAGACCTTGGAACTGGGGCTTGGAGGAGGCCGAGGAGGCGCCGCTGCTGCTCCCGCCGTAGCCCGCGCTGTGAGGCGGCGACTCGAGACCGCTCCGCAAGTCCGGAATCGGGGTCACGGCCTGGCTGGTCAAGCCCCTCCGATGGCAAATCCCGTGCTCATTCGTCCCGTCTCCCACAGAAGTGCGCATCCCTTCTGCCACCATACCCGTCACACCAAGGACACGATAGAGCCACCAAATCACCAGCAGAGAGACGACACCCCCAACCACAAGAACAGTGTGTGATTTTTGTGTGTGTACGTACATTCGTGAAAAATAATTCAAAACGTATTTCTGTTATTTAAAAATCATCTTATTTACACCGGCATCTGTTTAATAGAAGGACTGTTCAGAAGATTATGGCTACAAGAGTTGAAGTGTTTAATATTGATTTCTTTTACGAATAATTGTTGAATATGAAAAAAAAAACATCGTTTACTTAAAATACATTATAGTTGAATTGATCACCGATCCAATCCTTAAAGAGTATTTTAAATAAAACATTTGGTCAACATTGTTTTTGAACAATAGTTCTTTATACAACAAGGTAAAATATGACAATGATTATTTCAATATTTTTATACTCCTAAATAAAATGGATAAGCCACCCCTAATATTTATTTATTTTTTTTGGTAAAAGAGCTTATTTTATTGTGAATAAACATTGAATTAAAACATACGAAAAAAAATTCACTGGGCTACATATCGTGAGAGGTGAGCTACCCCTAATAATTTTTTTGAACAATATTTAATGTCGCATTCGTCAGAAACGGCTTTAGTGATTTAATTGAACTTTTTAGTAGGGTAGGTCAAGTTTAAATTTGATTTCTATAATATTCCATTATGGAGGTCATAAAAAATTCTATAAAGATACTCAATAGATATTGATATTTAATTATTATTGGATAAACTGACAATCTGTTTAAGAAACTAGTCCCTAAAACATAATTATTTATACGACAAGGTAAAATATTGCAGTAATTATTTCAATACTTTTATACTCTTAAGTAAAATGGGTGAGCCACCCCTAATTTTTATTACACTTTTTTTTGTAAAAGAGCATTTTTAACTTTAATTTTGATTATATAAAGATAAATACACAAACAGAAAAAATTTACTCGTCTACATATTATATTAATAGTGAGCTACCCCTAATAAAATATTTTTGTACAATGTCTTTAGTTATTTAATAGAAATTTTGTATGTATATGAGTCTCAGGGTAGGTTAAGTTTTCATTTTATTTCTATTATATACTATTGTGGAGTTTACAAAAAAATTCCATAAATATTAATTAGTGATGCCAAATTTCGATACTTTCAAGTATAAAGGATTACTGATTACTTTTTTTTTAAAGTATCGAATCTTAATTATTCTTTATTAATACTTTTTCGAAAGGCTTTTTCTATGTAATTTGATCATAAATTTCTCTAATTAAAAGCATTTGGAAAAAAATTAATAAAGAATAATTAGGATTCAATATTTTAAAAAAGTAATCAGTAATCATTGATATCGATATTTGACACCACTAATATTGATGTTTAATTATTATTGGATTGATCGTCGATCTGTTAAAAGTACTATACCTTTTTCATTGCAAATTGAATTTTGTTCCATGACTATTGGGACCACTCTGTAAATTGCAATGGAACAAAATCCCAATTGCAATGAAAAAAAGTGTAGATCACAAAAAAAAAATTAAACGTAATCAATTTTAATTCTAAATAAGAACTATTTTTTCTGATATTTTATAAAATATTAATTACCAAAACTGTTGTATACAGCTCGTTCGAAAAGTAGTATAAACACTCGTAAATACTTTAATGTTCATTAAAATCTTTAATTACTTTGAAATAGTCAATAACTACTCGTAAAAGCTTTCTCGTTTTAACATTCTCCATTTCTTTTTAACCTTTTCAAAAAATCTCTCAAACTGCATCCATAATCTTCCAAACCGTCCCAAAAAAAGTCTCAATCATAAGATTATAAAACTATTGTGTCGCCTTACGGTCAACGTGCTAATTTGCAAATATTTCGGGCCACAACTTGATAACGACACTATTCTACTTTGGGTGATGAATGAATGGGAAGTCAACTATTACACAAAAAGAGACGAAATATCTAATGGGTAAAAATTGGTCTTATCGCATCCAAAAAGAAGAAGCAGTGGCATTGGCAGAACAAACGTCACCAGAGAACAATTGGCTCGGAACTCTTCCCCATTATGTCTCTCTCTGGGTTCGCAACAAGAGCACAGCCACACATCTAAAATGGTTCAATTCTATGCACGAGGCTCTACTTCTTTAACATTATTTTCACTTCATTTTATTATTATGGTATTCTCGCCAAATATACATTTAAACTTTTGGAAAACCACTCACCTGAACCATAATCATTATCATCATCATGAACGCGATCATCAGCGTTATTACCATTACCGATTCTTCCGTTTTCTTCATCATCTTTATCATCATCATCACCACCACGATCATCATCAACATTCAGAGTCTTGACTTTGTTTCGGGACAGTTTTTCAAGACAAAACGAAAACAATTTACAGTAGAAATAAAAAGAACCATCGTCCAGGTGGACAATGAACAAACAACAGAGGTATTTTTGCGTAAATTCTAAACGACCTTCTCTCAATCTCTCTCGTTCGCTTTCCTCATCCAACATCCAACCCATCCAATTTACACTCTACCCAAACAAAACCAGAAAAGAAAAACAGTATTCAAAGCCGGCTTTTTAATGGTGATAATTACTCTTAAAGACGCGAGACACGTCCAAAATAAAATGAAACGCCCCAAGAATCTGGGAGAATTTTCGGAAAGTCGCGACAATTATTTTGATATTATCACATTATCTCCAAATCCGACTTCCCTCTCCCTGCTGTTGGACGTTCTTATTAGGAGCATTTCCCAATGGGAAAAAATGAAAGTAACGGACTCAACATTACAACAGCCCAAGACGACGACCAGCTACGATATCTATATCGAGATCTCATCACTTAGAATATGTTTGTGTGTAAATCAGCCATGCTTGCAGAATTTTTATACTAAATTATATCTGTGTAATTGTGGATCGAATGTAAGAATAACGAAACCACCATCATCATCCGTCTTTATGATCCCCCCGCCTGCCTCGTTATTATTATGCAACAATCACAAATTAAATCAAATTCTTGGCATTTCACACACATAGACCAACTCTACTTCTCCTCTGCTCTGTGGCTGGTCTCTTCCATTCCAAACACACCATTTTTCTCCAGAACATCAGCCAAACACCAAATCCAGAACAATTACTCATTGAATATATCTCGCTTTCACAGAGACCATAATTTATTACCTCCACTAATTCTACTACAAATGTCAAGGCAAGAACAAAAATATGATAATTTGTAGATTAAAGAGTAGAACAAAAGATAATACTGCCCAAATGTTCTTATCAAATTTTTATAAGAACACAAAAGGTTATCAAAATTCCATCATTTGTTTACGAAAATGTCTAGAACAACTCCATTAAGCAAATATCTAAATATTGTGTCTTATATCACAAATTTCAATAAAACAACCATTGTGTATTCCCATAAAATAACCAAAAAAGGATATAGTTATAGGTATAGGTTGTTGTA